>JAOUQT010000042.1:17579775-17609302 GCA_025769995.1 Xyliphius kryptos | reverse complement strand
GGGAGGAAACCGGAGAACCTGGAGGAAACCCACACAGACACGGGGAGAACATGCAAACTCCACCCAGATAGGGATTCGAGGACAGGGAATCCTCAGCACTGAGAGGCGAATGTGCTAACCACTAAGCCACCGTGCCGCCAGAGTTCTATTAATTGTACAAAAAAAATAACAAAACTGGGCAAATAGATCAGCTGCCATAATGATGCCAAAACTAGAGAATGCTCAGACTTTAAAAGCTGTGTAAAGTCTGTAGAAGTTTTAGACTTACATCTGAAACCAGATGTTTACATACACTAATAAAAAGACACATTTTTCTCATTATCTGATATGAATTCATAATAACTTTCCCTCGTTTTAGGTCAACTAGGATTGCCAAAACTAGTCCTCTTTGCTAAATGACAAAATAAAAAAATAAGGCAATTTTTATGACTTTCTTCAAAATCAAAAGTTGAAATACATTTTATTAGTATTTGAATAATAACTGCCCTTAAACTGTGTAACTTGGGTCAAACGTTTTGGATATCCCTCCACAAGCTTCTCACAATAGCTGGCAGGAATTTTGGCCCATACCTCCTGACAGAACTGGTGTAACTGAGCCATGTTTGTAGGCCGCCTTGCTCGCACATGCCTTTTCAGCTTTGCCCATAAATGTTTGATAGGATTGAGATCGGGGCTTTGTAATCTCCACTCCAAAACATTTGTCATCTTTAAGCCACTTTGGCTCCGGTTTGGAAGTATGCTTCGAGTCATTGTACAATTGGAAGCACCATCTTGAGATGTTGCTTCAGTATTTCCTTATAATGTTCTTTCCTCATGATGCCATTGATTTTGTGAGGTGCACCAGTCCCTCCTGCAGCAAACTCAACACACACTTAAACACAGTCACTTACACAGACTATATGTTGCAATTTAGAGCAGTCAATTAACCTTGAATCCATGTTTTTGGACTGTGGGAGAAAACCGGAGAATCCCTGAGGAAACCCACGTGGACATGGGGAGAACATGGAAACTCCAGATCTACCAAGCGCTGAGAGGCGAACGTGCTACCACTAAGCCACCGTGCCGCCTACTCTACTTACACACAGAGGATTTCATCTTCCACATTTAACCCATCCATGCAGTGAAACATACATACACACATTGAGTGAGCACATGATGTGTGTTTAAACCCAGCATACAGTTAAGCCGAGGTCAAACTAGAATTTTGTCTGCTTTCGTCACACACTGAGTGAAGTGATCACGTTTCTTGAGTGGTGGGCATCCCTGTACAAGGCGCCCAGGGAGCAATTGTGGTTAGGTGCCTTGCTCAATTGGCACTTCAGATGTGGTACTTGGTGGGACCAAAAATCAAACCGGGTAGTTGTCATACCTTTAGTTGTCTTTAAACCTTCTAACTGGTTTAATTTAATACCTCATGCTGCTTTTTGCCTTTGCAGTTACCCACACGATGAGGTTAATCGTCTGAGCTGTAATGAAGCACAGAATTACTATGGCGGGGTTGTAAGTGTAATTCCTCTGACTCTGGATCTGCTCAAGGTCGCATCTTCAGCATTGAAAAAAGCTCGTGCTCAAGCCCTCACTCCAGCTCCAGCTACAGGACCTGCCCTTCCAACAGCTCCAGATAATTTGGAAACCACATCCGCGAGTGTGACCAGAAAATCCACAACAAAATCCGAGAAGGCAACACTGAACAGTGTCGATGGGAGTAAACCAGCGTGGAAGCCACCAGGTCGCAAGCGAAAATGATATAGTCATTTTGTAAAGTTTTTTGGTAAATGACAGAACCCAATGTTCCTAAAACTACATTTTGCACAGCCCTGATAAAATTTAATTAGCTAAATATGCAACAAAAAAAATACATGTTTTTCATACGATCAGTTATTTTGTATTCTGTTTCATGAGTACTCACATTTCATTGACGTCAGTGACATCATCATTCTGTATTACTCTATACTTTTGTTTGTAGTAGATAATTGTTTGGCTCATGATTTGATTTTAACACCAATAAAAGCTTAGTGTCTTGCCGAAGGAAATGTCCAATGTCTGTCATTACTAACTTTAATCGAGAGTGTCAGCAAACCAATAAAGACGGTCTGATTCCAAATTTGTCTTTGTTTACCATCAGGGTCTATTATTCATTCATTATCTTCCGCTTATTCCTTTATGAGGGGGAGAACATCCCGGGCATTGGGCAGATACACCCAGGACAGGGTGCCAATCCATCGCTGGGTACACACTCACAGCCACACACATACACACACTATACAGGGCAATTTAGAGCATTCAATTTACCTTCATGGTTTTGGAATATGGGAGGAAACCGGAGAACGGGGAGAACATGCAAACTCCACCCAGATAGGGATTCAAACCGGGAATTCCCAGCACTGAGAGGCGAATGTGCTAACCACTAAGCCACCAGGTCTATTTCACTACAAACCAAAAAGTCACGACAATTTTAGTAAATCTTGAAGTTACCAATCAGCATTTCTTTGGACAGTGGAACTGGAGTACCTGGAGTACACCCACTTTGGCACAGGGAGGACATGCAGAAGTCAACATAAAGGACCTAACAAGGAATCAAACCTACGACCTTTTTGTCGTGTAATGCCTGTAAGTACATAAAATTTACCACATGATGGCAGCACCATTCTAACACTATGTCTGCCACTGAGCCTCTGGCAAAGAAGGTGCTTTAGATTACAAACTTGATTCCAAAAAAGTTGGGACACTAAACAAATTGTGAATAAAAACTGAATGCAATGATATGAAGATGGCAAATGCCAATATTTTATTCGATATGGATTATAGATGACAGATCAAAAGTTTAATTTGAGTAAATGTAACATTTTAAAGGAGAAATATGTTGATTAAAAATTTCACGGTGTCAACAAATCCCAAATAAGTTGGAACAGGTAACAATAAGTGGCTGTAAAAAGGAAACTGAGCATATAACAAACAGCTAGAAGACCAATTAATACTAATTAGGTCAACTGACAACATGATTGGGTATAAAAAGAGCTTCTCAGAGTGTCAGTGTCTCTTTGAAGCCAAGATGGTAAAAGGATCACCAATTCCACCATTGTTGTGCAACAATACCAGAATGGTGTTACCCAGCGTGTAATAGCAAAGACTTTTAAGTTATCATCATCAACCGTTCATAACATCATCAAAATATTCAGAAAATCTGGAACAATCGCTGTGTGTAAGGGTCAAGGCCGTAAAACTCTACCGGTTGCTCGTGATCTCTGGGCCCTTAAACATCACTGCACCTCAAACAGGAATGCCACAGTCAAGGAAATAACAGAATGGGCTCAGGAATACTTCCAGAAAGCATTGTCAGTAAACACAATCCACCGTGCCGCTCCACAAGCTCAGACATTTGCACTGGGCCAGGGGTCTTTTAAAATGTGCTGGCAAAATTACACAGTGGTAAAAATGGCCTTGTCCCAACTTTTTTGGCATTTGTTGATGCCATGTTAACATATTTCCCCTTAAACTGATAAATACTCTGAGTTTTAGCTTTTGATTTGTGTTCTATTCTGAATAAAAGATTATATGTTGGCACCTCCACATCATTGCATTCAGTTTTTATTCACAATTTGTTTAGTGTCCCAACTTTTTTGGAATCCGGTTTGTATATTCTATTTCATTATCATTTATGTAAATTTCTAACAATGAACTGTTCAGGTGGTCAAAAAATTAGATCATTAGAAACTTCCCGTTTTGTGTGAAGTTATTACAGTGTCTTTGTGAGTTCTTGTATAAGAGTATTCTTAGTTTCTTCCTCTTTAAAAAGGACTTCATATGAAAGAGTCATATTATTCATAGTATTTAGAAGAAATCCAGTTTTTACTTTAAATTTATAAAAATAAAAAGGAGGAACTTTTACAGTCAAGATTGTTAACTAGCATTTTTAAACTAAACCATTAAAGGTTTTGCATCTATATAAAAGTAAATAAAAGTCCAGTGTCTAGAGAAAATCGTCATACACCATACAGTAATTTAGTAGTTTTGAGGAGGTTCTGTTCTGAAATGTGCTTAAAGTAAGGTCCATAAAGTCATGATTGGGTAAGTTGGATGTTAAAGAATTTGTCCGGCCTGCACAAAGCCCTGACCTTAACCCTATCAAAAAGGTAAGTTTTTAATCCGTGCCCTCAGTGTCTGACTTCACAAAGGCTATTCTGGGTGAATGGGGAAAATCCCACAGAAACTTTAAATTGCTCCAGAAAAGTGGAAGCTGTTAAAGCTACAAATAGGGAACCATCCTAAAACAGAATGTATTGTGTAAGGGTCCCAACACTTTTGTAAATATCATGTATATCAATATACATCAACAATAATGTTTTTTTAGCTGCATTCGAACAGTGAAATATTATACATCTAATTAAAACCAAAACTACAAAGTCCTGGATTGGGTATAGAATTTCCCTAACATCTTTTACAGTAGTTCTAAATCCTTAGCCAGGAATCTGATTTTAGTCCATGAAATGACAAATGCCGAATAACTACATTTAAAAAAGCTTTGGGATAATGTTGTAACTACAAAAACAAATTAGAAGCTTTAACAATATATCTAAGAATTGATAAAGCTATATGTTTCACAAAGTGTACAACAATAATCACCATACAGTGATTAACTAAAGAATTCACACAATCTGTATGTTAATGGACTACACTGCCAATGCTGCACAGCTGCTCGAGGAGGATAAGTCCTCACAATGTTACTGACTTTTCCTTGCCTCACTCTTACCATTATGAATGGAAATAAACTAAACTTGAAGTCATATTTACTAGTTCTATTAGATCCATTTATTTTCATTATTTTATGGTGGCAAAAGCAGCCAAAAGTATCCTAAAGTGATGTTTTTAATGGGTACAGGGTGTGATTGTGTAATTAGTTTAGTAGACACTGTCTTTATAAGTAAATATAAATGAAGTAATTAGAGCTGTGGTCCATTGCTTTAAAAAAGAACTGAATAAATATTTACCCCTCAGTTTTGCAACTAAAAGTAATGATGGGCTTCAGCAATTAAAGCACTAGTCATTTAAAATTTAAAGCAGATACTCCACATATACATTTTTTATAATAATAAAGAACAAACTAATTTGAAAATGGGTAAATGCTGATTCAGAACAAATCAACCTTCGTCTTGTTTTTCTTAGATTTATGGAAGTTTACTTCCCAGATCTCCTAAGAAAGCTTCTTCCTGCTATTTCAGGGTAAAGGTTTCCAGATAAGCACACGGTCCACACTTCTGAGGTTTCAGGAAGGAAAACAGAGCTTCTCTTTTCAGTTATAACAATCTCTGGGTTGTGTCTAACCCATTAGCTTTTATTCTATAGTTCCACTGCTTACCCTTTCCAAAAATCTGCTGCTACCTGCTAGCTGCTGACAATGCATCTTAGCCATTCAAGTAACCCCATAACACTCCTAGACAGCAGTTGACCTTCACCAAGTCAACAAACTACTTCTGAATACCTGTTAGAGATATTTGCATTAAAGCAAAATAAAAATGTGTAAAAAAAATATACATTGTACAATTATTTTAAATCTAATTTTAAAAGGAAACCACTTTTGTCCTCACAGGACAGGTGATGAAATTGATCCATTTTTGTAATATGGCTGGTCAAAAATGGATATCAATAATTAATTTCAGTACATTTTGACTTTGACTCTTTATTCTGCTTTAAACATAATTTGGGAAATTGTACACTTGTGATGCATTAATGTTTCAAGGTGTAGAAAAAATACATTTATTAAAATGAGAAAATAAAAGAAAGTGCTGCTGCAGTCTCCACTATCTTACCTGTTTGCTATCTTCTTCCTCCTGGGCTTTACAGAACTCCTGCTCAATGGAGCAGTCCAACTCACTGAACAATCCCACTTCCTCACAGTTCTTTAGAAATCGTGTAGGGGTTGGCGTTTGATCTGCAAGCAAGCAAAAAGCAGGCTTTACCTTTTTTGCCTTTGAAAAGGCAAATAGTTGTTCAAAATCCCCAAATACATTTTTTTCAATTTAAACAGTGGCTTTGAGCAAGTTCATATGTATGGCTATTTTATATAGTAATGTGGAAAACATGGCAAACAGAATCAAAGGTTACCCAATAATAAACCCTAAAAATATAAGTTGCATTTAATTCAAGTTATTTCCATAGTGGGTTACATAAAGTATAATAAATTGTTGTTTAAAGGTGGTTAGAAATTGCAATTCCTTTTAAGAACTACAGTAATTTGCATAGCATTTTGGTATTTCATTCATCAGTATTTACTTAATGTTGTCTGAGAATGTGGAAGTTGAAACCTTTAAAGTAAAAGATGAGGATTATGTCAATGAATAGTAAACAACTGTAAATGTCTGTGGTGTAAAAAAAAAAAGATCAACGGCTTGAATGACAGAGAAAGGTAGTGAAGAAATGAGATGTGGAATGACTGTAAAAGAATGCGCGTCTAGCAAGAAACCTAAAGCTTCAAGGCTGCTCAGTGCAGAAACCTGATCTGCCACACTGACATAGGTAAGTAATGAAGAGGAGAGATTCGTAGCGCTGCTGGAGAGACATGCCGACTAAATACTCCTGTAGCACTCAACAGCCCATCATCCCATCTACTTCCACACAGGTTTATTTGTTTTTTCTTACTCTCTCAGCTTTAAAGTAACAATCAACATTTTTTTTCTACCATTACTCAATGTTAAACTGTCAGTTAATTAAGAGCCCAGGTTGCTCTGATAGTAGCCTTCAGCATTTCTGAATTACATTTACATTTGGTCATTTAGCAGACGCTTTTATCCAAAGCGACTCACAAGTAGGTGTTGACTTGGTCAGAGCACAGAGTTGACCCTGGAGCAATGAGGGTTAAGGGCCTTGCTGAAGGACCTACTTTGGTAACTTCAGTGGCCTGGGATTTGAACCCACAACTTTCCGATTGATAGATACCATACCCTAACCACTGAGCTACCTTTCCCCTTGTTTGTTCTGGCGTATTGCATCTTCGTCTTCAAAATACGCTATAGATTTTCTATATGGTTTAGGTCAGGCCAGATTGCTGAACAATTAAGAACAAGGATAGCATGGTCCTTAAATGTAATTCTGTGTGCAAGTCCTGGTGGAAGATTAAATCTAAAACGTTCAAAGAAATAAACATTTGAATAAGTTTCCCTTTTTTAATGGAATAACTAAAATAAATCTTTTTATGATATTCTAATTTTATGACAAACACCTGTATTTAGATTTCTTGTTAGATTGCTGCAGACACCTGATCTAAAACATTAACAAATAGACAAAAACTATGCATATTTTTTATTTAAATATGCAAGTAAAGTAAAATTATCCAATGTTAAATGTTGTAAACCCCTAGGATTAAATATATATTCAAAGGTAAATTGAATCCGATGTTTTTAAATGTTGTGAGAGGTTGCTTTGTTTTATTAAATCAAGGATTCATGAATTTTCGCAAATCTGTTGAAAGAAAGCAGATTTCTGAAAACCTCTAAAAATGATTGGTCCACAGCTAGACAGACAGTATATAAATGAAGGAAATATAGAACTCCTGTTACATTTCCCAGGAGTGTCAAATTGAGAAAACATTTTATAACAGCACTTGAACCTTCTAGCGTATGGAAAACATGGTAGTGGATTTAAAATTATTTGGGCTTGATTTGCTGCATCTGCCACAAAATATTTGGACAGATTTGGACAGCTATTTTTAATTAGGGGTTTATAATGGCTTCCTTGTATCTAATGAGGGTTATTCATAAGGATACATCATTAAATGACCTCAGACTTGGAAACAGAGTGAAAAAAGGATTTTATCATTGTAACATGATTATACAATTATGCACTATTTTAGGTTTATAAAGTTTAGGTTTATAAACTTGTGAGAAGCTCAAATAAGTATGATTTGATGAGGTGTCAACATACTTTTGGCACTATGGTTATTTGGATTAACATAAATTTAAAATGTTGGCAATACTGTATAAATCACAAAACTTCAATTGTAGCCTTAAAGTAGAACATAAACAAACGCATTATTCATGGTTGCAAAGCAAACAGTCTAGTGTTTATCAATGGTAACCAGTGGAAATCATGTACCCTTTAAAGTTGTTTCCTTTTTGCTAAAACACCTTTATGTGTGTATGGTTGGAGTCAGATGAGGAATTTGGGTCTAAATTTGCACTCTGGATTTCTCCCCCATTTTCATCACAGGCAATTGTGGTTTTGTGGTTTGTTTGGATTCGTCCTAAAACGACCAGCCCTCTAATTGATATGGGGCTAAGAGCGTAGGAGTGATAGGAGGGATTAGTGGAGTGAGGCAGAGGGCAATGCAAATATTATTTTAACCACACAGTTCTGTGTTTTAAGCTTCATCGACACACTGCCTGCATATAATGGCCAGCCTAATGCTCCCTAATCAAAGACAGACATCAAGTCTCACATGGCCCAGGCGTGTTTTGTGTATGAGTATGTATGTGCAGCGCTGTGTCATTTTTATATGAAGATAAAAATTGCACTATGTAAAAAAAAAACATGGTAATTTTGTTTTACACCAGTAAAGGATGTAGTTAAATTAAAACAGAATTCAGTTGGATCTTGTAATATGTGTATGCACAGATGTCTCTTTTCACCTGATAACATGTTGTCATTTTTGATGGAGGAAAATTTGAGGGTCATCTCATGTTTGTGGCGGTGAATCATTAGATGGTCCTCCGTAGGAAAGCGCTGCTTGACACAGAAACAGTCAATTCAAAATCATTTACAGGGACTGTGCAAGTCATGCATATTATTTTTGCTTCTACAATTACTAGTTTGGCCAAAATTCACATGTTCACTCAAACAATGGCCATGATTCATGTGAGCTTTAAGTACATATGATTATGTGTAAGGATAATACATGATTAATATAAATGCTTGCTGTACAAAACCAGGAAAAAAATGTAGCTAGCCAACACAGTTCCAATATACTTTAAACAGTTGTTTTCACTTTGCTCTTATCGCACACGATCAGTGGAATGAGAATGTGCCTATAGGACAAAAAACCCTGTTTATCCACAGGGCTGTTCTTCAGAAATATATTCTGTAAATCTTTCAATTCATCCAAGATTGTCATCTTAGAACTACATCAGGAATGTTTCACAGTGTCATTTTATGTCATCATACAACACAATCTAAATGCTGTTTCCACATTCATTATAAAATGCTTTACTGAATTGCCTAAGTAAATCAACATATTAAAACTGAATGATTCAAACATCTACAGATATTCAGTAGCTTTGCAGGTCAAATAGAACAAAGTTGCTGGCAAGCATTTTGGTCCACTGTAAATTTTAACGAGCTCACTTCACTTGGAAAAATCTTGGAAACCAATTGCTTCATACATTTACATAAACAGATGTTTGTGAATTTAAAGGTAGAGTATAACTAAATCACTTTCTGATCACTTTGGTTTAATATGTATAACCATAGCATTATGTTCAAAATATGCTTAAGTAAAGGAATTTTTGTATGAAACCATAATGTAACTATTTTAATGCAAAACATAATTTTGATTTTTAATACTCTGGCAAAATGATCCAACAACATGCATAAGAAATCAATAGTACAATCACAGCATGCCGTTTTTTTTATTTTATATATAGATATAAAATAAGTGCACGTTGATATAACTATAAGAACATTTATTATCAACTGTTTTAATTTTTGATCATATTTAAATTTTAGATCAGCATTTTGTTTTGTGTGGGGACCATTTAAATCTGTTGTGTTTGCTTTGTTTAACTAGTTTTAAAAAAACTAATTGGTAAACATACTTTTCCTTTTATTAAAAATCATTGAATTCACTGTAGGAATCACCAATAGCTGAGAAGTTTATTGAATATCAAAACAAATAGATGGTTAAGAGATGTTTCCCCTAATGGTGTACATATAGGAGTTATTAGGATATCACGTTTTACAATGCAGTGTTTTTCTTCGTAAGGGCTGTGCTATCAGCTTACACATGCATTCATTTCTTCCATTGTCTAGTCAGACTCACCTGAGAGCAGCCTGGAGCGCTGCACACAAACGGCCTTTCCTGCTCTGAGTTCATCTCTCTCATGAGCTCCTCATAAACCTGGACACAAAGAGAGAAAACTCATCACCAAGATTCCAGTAGTCCCTGCTGTCTTTCTATGCTGCTGCAGTGAGTATTCAGTGGTCTGTGTCTGTCTGCAAAGTATTGATGTTAAGGACATGCTGCAAGAAGAAGGAATCCTATGTAAAAAAAAAGTATATACCTAAGATGTTATCCTGCCCATGTGTCTCCATGGTGTTCACACTGACCACAGCACAAGTGTGTAAATTATACACCAGCTACTCAGAACGCAACCTGGTACCCAGATACCAAGAGCAGCAAAGGCTTGGCAAAAAATACTGTGCTGACCTCCCCACACCGCTGTGCTTAATTCATGTCTTTAATATCAGTAAGGAAATCTGTTTGGCCTAATAACGATTACTGCTAGGTGTCTTTTTAAGTAGTATAATCATAATCAATTACTTTTTATTTAGTAATAATGCATTGTATGTGGATGCATTATATGGACAAAGGTTTGTATACCTGTAGACAATACACCTACTAGATATTTTGTGACATCCCATTTTAAGTTGTTCCAAACTTTGAAGTTAAAATAGCTTTCACTCTCCTAAGAAGTCTTATGTAACAGATTTTGGAGCGTTTTTGTAAAAATCTGATGTTGGAAAAAAAGACCTGACTCACAGTCTCCATTATAACTTATCTCAAATTGTTCAATAGATTACGATTAGGATCTGTGCATAGTAGTCAATTGCAACTACACCAAAGTCACACAAGCATGCATTTATAAACATTTCTGCACTGGGGTACAGTCAAGCCAAAATCAAACTGGCCTTTCTCAAACTGTTACAACAGAGCATACATAAATAAAAATACAATGCAAGTTGCTAGATTTTATACACGTATGGCAAGGAGACTGAATGTAACCTGGATATAGTAATTAAGAGATGAGTCCCAATACTTTTGCCAATGTCAGAAAACACTAAACACAGGCTTATCGAAAAATAGACTTACAGTAATATTAAATTCATACGTTGTTGTGGAAAATAGCCACTGATCAGGACTGATTCTTTGTGAAACTGCCCACAAATTCTCAGTATGTTCCATAATATGCTATAACCAAAGATACCTAATCCTGAGTACATTATAATTTGGTTGAGCACAAAGTTATTAATAAACTGACACATTCTGTTTATACTATGCATACAAAATTCATTACTTAAGAACACAATACAACAAACTTTAATTCAAAGGAAACTGTGCAAAGTGTACAACAATAAACAATTAAAGAACCATCAGAGCACAAAATGTAATAAATAATTCACAAAAGACATATAAATGTAAATATATAAATATACAGCAAGCAACTGTAAGTGAATGTACATATTTGTAAGCAGCTTAGTAAAGAATACTTGGCTTAGTCATGCTGGGATACAATATTTTATCTGTGTAGTTTTTAATAACTTTTTTTAATTGAAAATATTTTGTATATATATTATTTATATAAATTTCCACACTGATATTAAATGTTAATATATACAGATAAAGCAATGATTTAAATGCTTAAACCAACTTAAAACTGTAAACAAATCACCATATTTTTTTTCTAACATGCACAATAGCAATGAGGTAAATAAACTGATGATCAGCAGAAAAAAAATCAGGAAATAAATACACATGGATTATTTAACATCCTTTCTGGCCTTTTAATTAGGATTCCTGGAATTTTTACTATAAATGTGTTCTATAGTCAGCCGAAGAAAAAATGTGTCTTCATGTCAACAAACATTTGTGGTGAGTTTGGGTGTAAAAATAACATTACAAAAAAAATTAATAAAAACAACAAGCACTCTATGATGTATGGCATATCACACATATCGTGAGACTTTCTTCATGGGACTTTCTACAAAACCCTAACTTCTAACTCTACTTGGTTAGAAGTATACAGTTATCCAAGGTACATGACAATATGTTTCATTTTAAAGAACAGGCGCAATTTGATTTGGATAGAATTAGTAAACAATTTTCTACTTTACGATAAGGATCTAATAATGCACTTAAATGCACATTCAGCAGAAACCATGTTTTAAAATTTTGAATTTTCTTTTCTCGGAAAGGCGATACGATATACAATACTCCTTATAAGATGCAGAGCATCTGGGCAGCAGCCAGCTGACAGTGCTGAGCAGCTGTCCCCACAGTCTGTCACACAATCACTAGTGTAAATTGCATTTAGCAATACAATCAACATACAAATTTATTTCATGTTTTTTAAGTATTGACTGTTTTCTAAAACATGGTTTATTATAACAAATACATTGTTGATCTTATTCTTCATACAATAAAAAAAGAGCAAGCTGCTGCCTCGTTAACATGTAAGCCTGTAGCAACACCAGTTCATAATGAATAGGACTAGACAAGCCTACTTAAGGAGCTTTACCAAAATATCCTAAATTACTGTACCCAGATATTATTTTTAAATGATTATGCAGAAGGTATATTAAAGTAGTGCTCTATCCCATGTATGTGTCTGTGGACATTTTTAAAAGCACTGACCATAACATTAGCAGAAACATAAAGCTTGTAGAATGTAATAATCATCTAGTAGTGTCCCAAATAATCTGAAATAGCTCAAAAATGCATTTTTTGTATGTGATGTGATGAGTGCCATGCGTGCAATACATTATTTCTATTTTCAGTGAAGAAAAACTGAGAAAGGTTTAAGGTGTAACTGCAGGTGCCTGACAATTCCAGCACATCGACTATTTCACACGATACAGCACACAAATGTTATAGGTCTGAGAATACTGAAAGATCAAAAACACTGCTATTTTACTAAAGATTTACAGTTTGGCTTTTTAATAATGTTATTAATTAATCATTTGTCATAGCAATAGTTTGGAGGATTTTAAAATGTTTATTAATTTGAATGAATGAACTCGAAATAAAATAAATTACAAATTTTTAATTCGCAAAAATAAAAAATAAAAATTATACAGTGTTTGACAAGAAACCAACCTATTTATTTATATATGTTTAATAGTATTATCTACTAACTTCATTTGAAGGCATTCCTTATTAAAAGTTTCTACATAAACTTATCCTGAATCCAAACTTTTACAAATAAAACGATAAGGTTTTCGAGTGTAAAGGAATCCTTTTGTTTCATTATACTATAACATTCACTTCCACACTGAGGATATGGTTTCGTAGGGGTATCTTTGAAGAAATCCAGCTTACCAAGATGTCAGTTAATGTTTACATAAATTAAAAACGTATCATTGTTTGATGTCAAACAGCAATGTTTACATAAATCTCCTTCTTTATAGTTTTTTTTTTAAACAGGCAAATCATGCTATGGTTTACAACAACTCATGAGTTGTGGTCTTAATAGTGCGTGACAACTTTAGTTGAGTCCTCTATATAAACCAGCGAGGTCAGACTAATAGTGGCAGACTAGAATATGTATCGACATGAGGCATAGACATTCGCTTTCTAAATACATGGAAAATAAACACGCTAAGGTCTTTAGTATATGAAAAAGGAGCCACACAGGCCTTTCTTCAGATGAGGTCTCTCTGGAGACACACAACTTCTACTGCATAGACGCTTTCATACACAATTTGCATTTGATTTTTTCCTCATGGTTCTCGCCAACTGTTTCCTCTCAAGCAGTCAAAACATTCAAATTTGGCTTCATGTTAGACAGAACAGATTTTCCTTACTAAGGAGCTTACAGGCCACACTCCTCCAAACAGGTAAGACACATACACAACATTTAGGTCTTACATCCTCATGGGAAAGGCAGCGTGATAACTGCTAACACCATCCATTCCAAGACATTTTCTCTCAGGAAGGTCTCATCCTCTTCTGCCTCATATTGATGTCACTTTTACATCATTATTTAAGTCTAAACCATGTTTTACCCCTTAAATAATTCCTTTGTATTGTATTAAATGTTTCACTGTTGCCTAGAAGCCTTGATGTATAGCTTTATGATTCCTCTGCTCGTTTAATTAAATGGCAAATATATATATGAGTTAAAACCAAACAAAATCTCCATTGTGAACATGAATCCACAAATACCACTTCCACCACATACACAAGACTGTCAATACATCTGAAAATGTAGTATTAAAATCTGCCTGGACAGTGTGTATAACAGCAGCTAAAAAGACACATTACAAAGAGCATGTTTTGGATGCTACAAATCATTCAACATGTGACAATGGGTACCATGCAGATGCCTCATCTGCACCTCTTAAGCAGAGGGGTCACGTCTCTTTGCTTTTGCTGATGAGGTTTCTTTTAGCAGAGGAAATTTGGTTTTATACTTTGTAGTATGTGAGCCCCGATGTGGGAGCACAGGAGGGTTAGCAGAGCAGAGCACAGTTTCATAATAGAGAATTTAAACAGTATGACACAGAAGGAGGTGAGTGAAGGTTGTAACAAGCACAAACATGTACTACAATTCAAATCCCCCCAGCACACACACACACAGGTTCTGTGACATTTAAACACATTTCAGTTTAGATTAAATTAAATTGTATGTGTGTAACTACATGTGATTCATGTTATACTCCACTTTCAAAAGCAAAAGCAATAATGCATTTTAGCACTTTTAATAAAGAAATGCATTGGCCTCACAAACTTCATTTCACTACTCAATCTTACACCCAGTTAACACAAACTTAATAGAATGTACCTGTAATCGGATATCCGATCTGAAATAAGCACCATGACTCCCTGTATATTATATAGCAGTCATTAAAATTAATTAAAAAAATTATATGAACATGTTTTAACCCAAAGCTGGACATCTTTTCAGTGATCAATGTAAATATGCTGCCCCACTGATCCATCTTAGGGATAACACTTAACAATTTTAGTCTTGTTGAATGTCACAGCAAAATGTATTCCTGTAATGGTAAGGCAAAGCGCAGCATCGAAAACAACTGTGTTACTTTTATAAATGAATAAACAGGAATGTAACAACTATAGTAATGTTTATTGTTAAACAGTACCTATAATTACAATGTGTATTTAATACACGATGATAAGTACGATTACAATATGTATCAAGACTAACAGTCAAAATTCAAGCAAACTGAGAACTTATTTTAGCTTTTTGTATAGTATTCTTTATTTAAACTTAATAACTTGTATTTAAACTTTCTGCAGTAATAAATAACATCTTAAAATTCATTCCAAAGAGCTTAATCCAGAGTATGAAAATGGTTAAATAACACAAATTTCATCTTGCTCTAATTTTTAGATTGCAAAATTATAATTTTTAACAAGTTAAGACTTACTTAAATACTTAAAATTCCAAAATACTTGTTTTTTTTTATTATTATTAATATTACTATTAACATTATTGGTGTTATTATCTAAATTATGCTAAATCTCTGAGCTTTTGAAATATATATTTTTTTATTTTTAATAAATGAAATTACTGTGTTGGACTGTATACTGTATAATATGTATTGTATTATTATTGTGGTCATTATTAGCAATAATAGTAGTAATATTATATAACGCTGCATGTGATAGCAGCACATAAGATGCATGGATACGTTCAGTAAATAAGCTTATTGACTGTCGCTCTACAGACGGGTGCGTGTGGATTAAAGTGTGGCTCTTGTCTGCACGTTTTAGTGCTTGCTCAGCACAAGCTTCCTGAATACTTCTCCATCTCGGGTCTTAATCAAATACTCTGAGTGGCCTGCAGAATGACGTAATCCCCGTTGCGCACCACTTTTAATGGATAAATAGAAATTGGAAAACAGTTACTAAGAAGAGTTTAGCAGCACGGTAACAGAGGCTGATAGACGATCATCCTTAATGACAGCGGCAGTGTGCGGTGGCTGATATGACATGTGTCCCACGAACCTGTCAGCTGCAGAGCAGAAGAGGCCAGAACACAACAGAGCACAGAAGAGGAGAGCAAAGAAGAACAGAACCGAGTAAAGCAGAGCAGCACAGAGTCGTGCAGAACATAACAGAGCAGACCATAACAGAGCACAACATAAAGCACAGAAGAGGAGAGCTGAGCAGAACAGAGAAGAGCAGAGCAGGACACAACATAACAGAGCAGAACAGAACAAAGCAGAACACAGCAGAACATAAGCAGAGCACAGCAGCACATATCAGAGCACGGCAGAGGAGAACAGAGCAGAGTGGAACATAACAAGCAGAACAGGGCAAAACATAACAGAGCAGAGAACAACAGAACATAACAGTGCACAGCAGAGGAGAACGGGGCACAGCAGAGGAGAACAGAACAGTGCAGAAAAGAGCTCAGCAGAGCAGAACACAGCAGAGGAGAACACAGCACAGCAGAACATAGAGCACAGCAGAGGAGAACAGACCATAGCAGAAAAGAGCTCAGCAGAGCAGAACATAACAGAGCACGGCAGAGGAGAACAGGGCACAGGAGAGAACAGAGCACAGCAGAACATAACAGAGGAGAACATAGCAGGTAGAGCAGAGCAGAGCCGGTCCAGTCCGCAGCCGGACCGGCGAGCTTGCAGGCGGAGAGACGGAGCCCCTCACTCAGCAGGAGGAGCAGGGGGCAGTCAGTGGATGCAGTGAGCTCGTGCATCCCGCATCAGAGCAGGAGAGACCTGTTACACGAAAGCGATCCCCAACGGCGAGCGCACGCGCCCGACACCAACTTCGACCTAACGTGTCGTCCCTCTCTGCAGGTTTACTGTTAAAAGGGCCGGCGTTGACGTGCGGCGTGCACGCGCGCATTTGCAGCAGTACTTCGGTGTATCCCGCGCGCACACAACACTCATAAACCACCTCGAACTTTTCCTATCCGAACAGCAGCGCGCGAGACAACTTACCGCAGGGGTGCAGAGGAGACGCAGCGTCCTTTCTGAAGGAACCACGTTGGACTGAGCAAAGATTACAATACGATCTATTTAGAGAAGCATTACGTCACCCTCTGGTGACGTCACGTGGGATTCCTGAACTTCTAAATCACTGCGGCCCGTTTAGAGGCGGTGCGACGCGACTCGGGGGGCGTGGTCTCTATACGAAGCTGGTGCCGAACCCGCGACACACTCAGCTGCACGGAGTGCCTCTCTGTCGGTGTGGTGTGCGCGCATGTTTACCAATTTAGCGCTAAATTGTTAAGTGTAATATATACTGCACGTTAACAGCACGCACAGACAATAAACAGTGCACATAGAGGTTCTAGGTAGGACAGTTACATTTGCATTTCTTTAAAAAACGACATGAAAATCTATATTTGATGGGATATATTAATAAAGTATAAGGATTTGGTATATTTATATTAAATACAATATATTTAAAGAGTTATAATGATAAAAAAACTACTTAGACATTTACTCATTTTGATGCAGGGTTGATCGTGTTGTATTGTACAAAATGTGGTAGTTTGCATTAAATTCTCTTTTTAACATGTCATTATAAAATAAAAAATAATTAATATTACAGTTTATTTGAGGAGAGACTAAAATTAAAGCAAAAAAAGACTAAAGAGGCAAACCCATAAATAATTTAGTACACCATGCTTTATAAGTTACTACCAAACTGCTATTTAAAACCACCAACTTTAGGCAAAGCTAATAGTACTCTATTCTGTCATGTTTTATCTTATGCTGTGATTTCAAAAACTTTCATGAAAAAAGTCTGACAAAACCAATTTCCTACAAAATAAATGGTTTTACAGGCTTGGCTTCCTGTTGCTGCTTGCATTCAGTACAAGGCACTGACTCTCGCCTACAGGAAAGTCTCTGGATCTGCTCCCTCTTACATTCAGTCCATCTTTACTAAATACATTCCAACTCGTTCAATGCGCTCTAGTGATAAATGTCGCCTGGTGATTCCAACTCACCGAGGTGCTAATTCTCACTCCATTTCATTCACCACTGCTAAATGGTGGAACAACCTTTTCAACAACATCCAAAAGGCACGCAACATCTTCAAGAAACCTCTCAAAACACACCGTTTCCTTTTTTTTTATAAAAAAAAAACCAAAAACAACTACAACAACAGCCGGATCGGGTAACGTGCAAGGTTGATGGTACTGCAGTTTAGCTGTTTATTCCTAAAACTACTGACTTGTGTTGTTATCTCATTTGTAAGTCGCTTTAGATAAAAGCATCTGCTAAATGACTAAATGTAAATGTAAAATTATGTTGTCATTTAAAAAATACTCAGGTAGCCTACTTAAGCAGTTTTTACATGTTTCATGAAGATTTCATGTTTGGAAAGCCAAACTGTGAATGTGGAATGTAGCAGTAAGTAAAGTGACTTTACCATGGATCAGTTTTATTGTAAACCCATATAAAAATAAAAAAATAGCAAAATGTAATGATTTCAAACAGAATATGGGTATTGTATTTTTTCTGTGTCCAGTAATAAACTGTCAACCTTGTAAGTATTTAAATATACTGATAGTATACAGCAAAATTTGTTTTTATTATTGTAAACTACTTAGTGAAAGGTAAGAGGAGGATATCAAAAACAATTTCTGACACACTGTATTTTTTAATACCCCTGAATGTATTTTTGGACATTTTAACCTGAATATTGTGGCCCCTCAAGATCATTCTTCATTGCATTAACTGTATGGTAGAACAACACATTTAGTAGCACAATACATCATGCCACAACTGTTATATAGACACAGATTGGTTCAAGGAGAATGACATCAAGTTTCCTTACTTCTCTGGCTTTGCTACTCAGATATGAATCTTGTTGATTCGCTCTGGGAAGAGGCGACATGACAGCTCAGAGCACATCTCTGTCTGCATTTAATTTGTTGCAACTGTGATAAGCTATCCTCTCTGCATAAGCCAGTATTCCTGAAAACTGAATTTAATACTTTGTAAAATTTATTTCATGATGTATTGACCAACATGGTATTAGATGTGATTCTTTAATAAAGTGGTCCTTGAGTGTATATATATATTTTGGACATCCTGTTTAATAACGTTTGCAAAATTGTCTAATTGTGAAAGAATTTGATTTGCTTGAGAATTAACAGTAATTGTAGCGTAGTGGCGCGGTGGGAGAACAGGGTAACCAACAGTGTTGTGCATTGTGATTAATTAACACGTGATGCAGCTCCACCTGATGACTATGTGCAGTCTTTATAAGCTGTAACATCACATGCAGCATGGAGAGATTTCATAGACCGAAAGGAGCGGGACTTTCGGCGAGCTACACCAGCCAACAACTGTATGTTTAAGGGAATGTTTAAAATACACAGTGAATAAGGCCCATTCTTTTTGGGAAGGATCCTGAATCCAATTGTTTTTTGTATTAACTCCCGTTGCATTGGCGTGGAAAATCGGGAAAGATGAGGAAGTACATGGGCCGAGGACAACACTTGCGAGTCTTGCAAGAATGTTTTACAGCAGGGTGCCCCGGCCCATTCTTTCAGCACCAATTTAATGAGGATTAAACAAATAAGGACTGGAAAAACTATTTCGCACCAATTATTCACAGTATTTAAAAACTTATTTAAACTACATGTGCTGTCAGTCTATGGAATATCTTCACCCATGGCATTTGATGTTACAGCTTATAAAGCTGCACACAAGCATCAGGCAGAGCTGCATACGCACTGTTAATTCTCTCAATGAACAACACCATCGGTTTTGCCTTTCCTCCCCCTGTGCTGCTGTGTTACTATTTTAAAATCAGCAGGGATTTTGACTCAAATATTAAACTATGTGTCAGTTTCGCTTGACATTGATATCAGAACTGACAACCAGCAGTTATTTTTTGCATTTGGTTAAAAAACACACAGTTTGCTGTCAATGAAGTTTAGGCCCAATAGCTTGTGTAATTAATGATATATCTGACCTTAACCTATGGTGCCTAAAATTAAAAGCCAATATTTTATTTGAAATACTCTGAAGTCTCAGCAACATTGCAATAATGAGCCTAATAGGCAGTTTTTGTCAAGGATGTCTCTGTGTAGAATTATTTACATAGGCTTACACGCAGTTACACTCAAAACACTTGTCCTTTTTATCCTTAAGTTAGCCATTAGGACTAATTGTGCCAGGCTCACCAGTGTCTCAGTGCATACTTAATAATGAAAGTACCATGGTAAATAAATTATTTCCAGGATTATGTCTGTCTAAAGTATTGTATTTAGAAGATGCTGTTACAGAATGAAATCTCAGAATGTAAGAAAATGTAATGCAGCTTTATATATATAAAAAAATAACTCATTTTCTTATTTTAATAAATGTATTTAAATTATTTGTATAATTTTCAAAATAATAGTATTTTCGGAACTACTTATTTTAACTTTAAATTTAATTGTATAATTGCAAATAGTAATGTGTATTTTAATTGAACTATTAAATAATTACATCATTGGAACAGTTCTAATTTGTCTGTATCTTAGTGAACAATTTATTAAATGGTAATGTTTATCTTTTATACTTTTATGTATCTTGTCCATCAACAATAGTAATTAGAACATATTTAAAACTCCTTTGAAGTAAGATAATATCAGGTCTGGTTTTGATACGGATCTTAAAGGTCATGGAAATAATGATACCCTTGTAACCTGATAAGCTTAAAAACAGTCTGAAGCACGTTTAACTGTCACAAGAATCCATGGTTTGCATGAGGTTAAAGAGTAAAGGTGACTATTAGGAAGGGTTGAGTTATAAGCCACAAACTTCAGCCCTAACCATCCTAACAATTAAATAATTGGACCACAAAAAAAAAAAAAAAACGCACTACACCTTTACACCTAACGACTCATGCTAAGGCAAAGACACTGGTGATATAGGTCATCCTAACTATTAAATGGATACATCAACCATTTATGTGTGAACATGAAAAAAAGGCCCACCTAGGAAGCATCAGACAGAGTCATGGCCCTAAGCACTTTAGTGGCTCTGCAGGTGGCAGCGCAGTGATTTCTGAGGCTGGAGGCTTACTAAAGGAGTCAGGGATGGCTGGAGCAATTAATGACTGTCTGCGCCATGGAGAGGGGGCTGTTTACATTGAGCCTGTCTGTGCTAAGAGCCCCATCACGGGAACAATAACGCTGGCCCCATCCTCTGCTATAACTCAGCCTCTCCCTCTGCTACTGTCTTTTAACCCAGAGCTTAATCAAAGCTTTATGACAGACTTTTGTACCTTTATTGCCTATATATTTTTCCCACTAATCCAAAAATCATCCCTTGGGAGAGATGCACATTAAGTGGCATAAGTGCACAGCCAGAGGTGGGTCACTGACCTCACAATTTGGAAAATTTTTCCTCTAATGCACATTAAAGGTTAGTGTATCTCCCTTCACAGGTGAAAGTTAAGATTTCATATAAAATGTGCTGAATGCTATATAATTGATTCTACTGAAACCAAGTTTTAAACTCATCCGTCACAATGTTTATACCTTACAAGCAGATAGCATAGTTAGATTGTGAATTTTTTCAGGGAGGACATCATTGTGCATAAAAAAAATAAAGTACAATCCTTGTAGTCTTTGCCTTCTCAACCAGCAAATGGAAGTTGCATTAAGAACTTTGTTGTGGCTCCATCCATTAATTCTTCTTCATTCATTAGTTCTTCTGCTTCATGCTTAAATGATTTTGCCGTGGTGAACTCTATCGCATTGAGGTGCTTTGAGAAACTAGTTCTCAATCATCTGAAGGCATAGCTTCCAACAACACCGGATCCTTACCAGTTTGCATGTCACTCAAACAGATTGTTTGAGGATGAAATCTCCACTGCCCTTCTTTCTGCCCATACCCACAAAAATAGCTTCATTCAACATCATTATAAAGTTTGCAGAAGATACACTATATCGCCCAAAAGTATTTGCTAACCCATTCAAATTATCACAATCAGATGTTCCAATCAATTCCATGGCTACAGGTGTACAAATAATGAAGCACCTAGGAATGTAGACTGTTTTCACATTTTTACATTTGTGAAAGAATTGGTCCCTCTCAGGAGCTTAGTGAATTCCAGCATCGAATTGTAATAGGATGCCGCCTGTGCAACAAATCCAGCTGTGAAATTTCCTCACTCCTAAATATTCAACATCAACTGTCAGCTGTATTATGTGAAAATGGAAGTGTTTGGGAATGACAGCAATGTAAATTGATGTAGTGGGGTCAGTACATGCTGATGTGCATAGTACGAAGAGGTTACCAACTTTATGCAGAGTCAATAACTACAGAACTCTTAGTGTTGCTTTCACATTATCTCAAAAACAGTGCGCAGAGAGCTTCATGGAATAGGTTTCCATGGTTGAGCAGCCGCATCCAAGCCATGCATTACCAAGTGCGATGCAAAGCACCGGATCCAGTGGTGTAAAGCACACTGGGTTGGGTGGTTGCCAGGAGAACAGTACTTGTCTGACTGCATTGTGCCAAGTATAAAGTTTGGTGGAGGGAAGATTATGGTGTGGTTATATGTGGAGTTGTTTTTTAGGAACTGCGCTTGAACCCTTAGTTCCAGTGAACAAAACTCTGAATGCTTCAGCATACCAAAACATTTTGGACGATTCCATGCTCCCAACTTTGTGTGAACAGTTTGGAGCTGGCCACTTGCTTTTCCAACATGACTGTGCACCAGTGCGCAAAGAAAGGTCCATAAAGTCATGGATGACTTTGGAGTGTGGACTTTGGTGTGGATGAACTTGACTTGCCTGCACAAAGTCCTGACCTGACCTGAAGAATGGTCAAAAATTCCCAAAAAAACACTCTTAAACTTTGTGGACAGCAAACTCCCATAAGAGTTGAAACTGTTCTAGCAGCAAAGGGTGGACCGATGTCATATTGAACCTTATGGACTAGAAATGGACTAGGAGGGAGTGGTAGCTTAGTGGTTAGGGCGTTGGACTATCAATCAGAAGGTTGGGGGTTCAAATCCCAGGTCCACTGAAGTTACCGATGTGGGTCCTTGAGCAAGGTCCTTAACCCTAATTGCTCCAGTGTTCTGATTCCAACCAAGTTGGGATCCTTGTAAGTCGCTTTGGATAAAAGCGTCTGCTAAATAACTAAATGTAATGTAAATGTAGTAATAGGATGTCATTTAAACTCATTTGTGAGTCAAGGTAGGTGAGCGAATACTTTTGGCAATATAGTGTACCACAGTCATCGGCCACATCAGTGACAACAATGAACCGGCCAACTGAGAAGAGATCCAGCACTTGGCATCTTGCTTCAGCAACCTCGTCCTCACCACCAGGAAGAGCAATGAGCTCATTATGGATTACTGGAAAATCAAACACCAACATACTCTTGTCCAGATCACTAAAGCTGAGGTAGAAAGTGTCTCCAGCCTCAAGTTTAACCCTAACCCTACACATCTCTTAGGATCTATTTTGGACAAACAACACCTATTACCACGCTCAATAACCTTTTAAACTCTGCACATCATTAGTTACACACAAATGTGCTCCATCACTTTAAATCTAAATTCTAAACAGTTGTCTTATTTGTAAAGGTTTTTACCTTTGTACAGTATATATATGTAAATCTTTTTTGTTTAGCATTTTTTCTATTCGCAATTTAAACTTTTTTTCCTTTAATTGTGGAGAAGTTTTCAAAGCATTTCACTGTTAGCTGTACCATGTATATATAGGCATTGGATAAATAAACTTTGATATGATTTAATTTTAGAAAGCTTACTGACCAACTGTGTGGCTGTATGGTGTGGAAGCTCCGTTGTTGCAGAAAGAAAGGCCCTACAGAGGCTGGTAAAGGTTGCTCAGAGTATCACCGGCGCACAACTACCTGCCATCGACGATCTGTGTAAAAAGAGCATGCATCATCATCAGGGACTTCTTTCACCCAAACCACTCACTTTACAAACTCTTTCTTTCAGCGTAAAGCTACCGGAGCATCCGTGCCAGAACCAGTTGGCTCAGGAACAGCTTTTCATCATCAATCACACTACTGAATTCATCCTAACTGACATGCACAAACTGCAGTTTTAATAAAATACTTTTTTAAAACACTATGACTTGCACTATGATTATATGTATGGTCATTATGTACCTTATGTAATTATACAATACTTCCGCTTTGCACATTCGACTGCACAATAATGCCGGCTCTGCCCAATATTCGTATTGCACAATACAGCACTATTGCACTCTGTATATCTGGACAATTCTAATATTTGCACTTCTGGTTGATGCTAACAGCATTTTGTTGTCTTGTACTTGTGCAGAGCAATGACAATAAAGTTCATTAATAAAATATCACCAAGTACTGTAAAACTGTTAAACATCCCATTACAAACATTGGGCCAGATTACAGATTCCTATCAGTCCCCTCCACCAACACCATCTTAAGTCTACTCAGACACCCCTTTAGCAGATTTTGGATGTGTCTGAAAATTTATAGACATTTAGTCAATGGTAGAACTGTAAGCCTGGATTTCCTCACATTCAGTGTTCCAATTCTTTCCTTAGGTGTTCAGTTTGGCGACGTTCCAAGCACAAGGGTGCAATCATGCAGGCAGAGTAAAGGCCTTCATCACAATGATATTACTATAACGGATAATCACAGTTAAAAGTTAAAAGCATATAATTTTCTTAAATGTGTTTGTATTACACTTAAGTGGAAAGCCCTGCTTCAAACCATGAAAGATCTTGTCTGACAAAAAATTAATTAGAACTGTAAATGTGACTTAAATATTTCACTTTTATTATTGGCCATATGAACAAAAACACGAATATGTGATATTCAAAGTCTGTTTACAGACAAACAAAATAAAAAAGATTTAAAATAGTTTCAACAAAGAAATTAACTTTGTAGTTACACTTGTTTGAGGTGAAGGGAACGCACTTTTAACCAAACTTATTTTAATTTTTTTGTCTGCATTTTGGTTCTGCAGCTTTGCTGTTAATTAATTAATCATTGTTAACAGCTTGATTGTCGTCATGGTCTTAAACCATGTTTGTCCGTCATTTGATTTACCTGCTTTGTTTATAAGCTCCTCCTTTTCCTAATGTCTTTTCTCTTAACGTTGCATTTAAATTACAGTGCAGTCGGCTGTGCGTGCTGTGTCTGTACCTCACAATGTCCTGTACTCCGCTATGTCCTATACCCCGCTATGTCCTATACCATAAGATGTCCTTTACCCCACTATGTCCTGTACCTCGCTATGTCCTGTACCCAGATATGTCCTATACCATAAGATGTCCTGTACCATTAGATGTCTTTTACCCCACTATGTCCTGTACCTCGCTGTGTCCTATACTTAGCTATGTCCTGTACCCCGCTATGTCCTGTACCATAAGATGTCCTGTACCCAGCTATGTCCTGTAACCTGTTATGTCATGTACCCCGCTATGTCCTGTACCCCACTATGTCCTTTACCATAAGATGTTCTGTACCATGAGATGTCGTGTACCATATGATGTCCTGTACCCCGAGTCATGTCCTGTACCCTGTGTTGTCTGAATTTTGTAACACTTAAAAAGACTGGAAATTTGCAAATTTTCTCTTCACTTGTTTACAAGAAAAAGAACAGAATACAAAAGGATTTACTAAAGTTTCAAAGATTCAAGGATTTAAAGAGGCTTTATTATAATTTTCATCACATGTGGCATAAAGTACATTAAACTAAATAAAAATAGTTGGTAAATTAGTGATAATGAAATAACTTTTTATTTGTGTGTGTGTGTGTGTGTGTGTGTGTGTGTGTGTGTGCCCACATTTTCAAATGAAAGCCAATACTTAATGAGGGTATGTACAGTGTAGATTGTAAAATTTATTAGATTTAAAATGGCAGGTGCTATAAAAATATAAATGATCAAATTTTCAGAAACAGCCACTGCATAATGTTGGAGGAATTGGTATTGTGGTAGATGTGCACATTCTTGTCAGGGTACTTATTAGACACTCATAATAGCAGTAAAAAAATACAAGTGATTTACTTAAGCAATACGGCATGAGAGAGCATGCATTTGTATGAATAAATTACTGAAATGACTACTTTAAAAATGTATTAAATAAATTAAACCACTGCTATTAAACCTAATTAGGAAAACACCAAAGTATCTCATTTCACATGCACATCCTATCATCATATAGCAGAAAATACTTCCTAGTAACTCGATCATTGAGCCACTGCTTACAGAGGATAGTGCTTAGCCACTAACAGAGACATACACACAGCAATCAGCGCTTTGACTTACTGCCTTACAGCCTTTTCAACAATGAAGTCAGAGCAATGTATTGCTCACACATGGGGTGCCTAATACACATGATTGTGGACATGCCTTCCGAGTGATGTGGCATCATAGCCAACTGCCTACATCTGACAAAGTTCCAGCATTAAATGTTTGGTGCAATGACTTTAAACACGCTCAGTGCTGGGAACATAATTGGCACCAGGTGTAGCCTCACCTGCACCAAACAGTATCAGGGAAACAGAGCGCCTTGCTTCCATAGTAGCTAAAAATAAGGGTGGATTTTTTTTTTTACTTAAAATTAATTTATTACTTGATTACTTCAAATCTAAATTTGGAAATAATCATTTAAATTTTGAAAAACAATTAAAAACAGTCTAGGTTAAAAGATAACTTCCCTTTAATTTTCACAATGATGTAAGTTATGCTGCAAAACAGCACCTAGAATAGGTACAAAATTTTGCATTGGCCTTAACATATATGCCCAACCTGCTGTTATTAAATGTTTGAGCAGAGAGTAAAAGCTGGAAAGAGCTAATGATAGACCATGTTTGATCTTGTTAACGGAATGTTCCACTCACACTCGGTCAACTTATTTTATCAGTGTCTAGAAATGCCTGCAGGAATGGAAATGTTGAAGCATTAAGGCTTAATGTATTATTGCCTGCCACATTGAAGTCTTTATCATAATATGATAACAATAATCAATTGACCACATGTCCAATACCAATAATTTAATTATGCAATAAAATCAAAGAGACATACATAATCCAGTTTTAAAAAAAATCAAATGCCAGTCTTTTCTTATGAAACAAGTATACTATTCACCCTCTGTCATGTATGTTCATTTTGGGTTGCCACCTACTACATTTAAACAAGCTCCAATTCCAAATTGGCCTCAAATTTCATAGGTAAACACAGGTTAGCTAAAACAAAAATACAGGGTCTGTGTTTTTCCAAAGTAAATACAATCTTGAAATAGATGGCTACACTTGTTAAAAGACCTCCATCTCCCCCGAACAGCCAGTGGCAAGTTGTTACCCGGGAAAACAGCTGTAACACAAACTGACTTGAAGTAACAGAAAAACCAATGGCAACATATTTGACAGGATTGCTAAAATAGTAGGTTTAACATTATGAGGTCATGCTACCAGAGATGAACTGCAAGTGCTTATATATTATAATGTGTTTAAGGTCTTAATGGGATCTGAGGCTTCTCATTTGGCTGAGCTGAGAGATTAGGTTGCTCTAGTAGAGGCTTTTAATATGTCTAGGATATAAACTCTATCTGCTATCACTCAACACAGCTACTGTGACAGCTATGATAAAGAGAATCCATAGATGATGACAATAGATATTACTCATAGGTTTTATTAGAATACTAAAACTGACACTTCTGCGTAGCATTCACTGTATGAACAGAAGCAATAACAGGTTAATTGAAAACCCAAGCAGCCTGCAACACTTTGTTTAATTACAATAAATATAATAATAAACTGAAAATCAAGAACTGGGTTCTGTTTTTGTGTTCTCCTCACATCTGTGTGGGTTTCCTTCAGGAGTTTTGGGATTCAAAACCATGTGTGCCATATGAACAAGCGATGAAATACCCTTAATATTGTCCGTGTGTGCATGCATGTGTGTGGCGTGCGTGCGTGGGTTTGTTGTGTGCGTGTGTGCGTGTGTGTTTGCCTTAAGGTTAACTGATGACCTGTCCAAGGTGTTTTTTGACTTACACCCCGCATGTTTTGAAAATTGATAAATAGCATTGACAGCTTATTCTGTTTCAAGTAAAATATTGTCATATATTACATTGAAATCATACTGTAAATAAAAATTAATTTAATACTGCATCATTGGATTTACATTTGTAATCATTGTTCATACAGATTTTATCATGGTTGTGGCTACGGTTTATTTATTTCATCATACACTCACTTTCTCATAGAGCTGATTTATTGCAACCAAATTACAGCTTGCTGATTCCTATACCATACTCTCTAAAATAATCTTGTGGCTAAATATTCCAAAATGCATTAAATTTAAAATTAGCTTTTAACAGTCAAAAGACAATAATGGTGTCCCAATACCAGTATAATTTAATAGTATAAATTCTAAAATAATGAGTATACAGTATATATACAGTGTACTCAACTAATTTATACTGTGACACAATGGGGACCGCTGACAGGGTTTATCGAGCACAGCAACAGGCTTTATTAACGGACTGCATTAAAATCACAATTAAATACAGCTGCTGGTCGGTGTCTTATCTATAACACCATGTTCCTGTCACTGCTGCAATCACTCTCCCTGCTGCATGTCCTGCTGCAGCATTAAAAGTATGCACACCAATTAATAGTGGAATCTCAGGCAGGTGCATTAATCACCTTTACTTAACCTCCATGCCGTCGGTTCATTCCCCAAACCTCGCTACACTCCAGCTACATATACTTACTCATAAAAACAAAATTACATTACTTTTTTCAGTAAACAATAAAATGCAGTATAATATTAACATACATATTTTATTCTCATATGATGTGGTGCCTTATATATACAATATAACCTCTCATTCATGCTTGCAATATAAACTCATATAGAATTTTACTTAGGCATGGCTTTAAATGCTAGTTGTAATGCTAGTCTCATGTCAGTGCCTTACAAACATTGTATATTCTTACAAATCATCTAAAAATCCTTAAAATTAATAAGAATTGGGATTTAGTCATATTCTAATACAATAATAAAATAATTTAGAAAATAATAATTGGAGTCAATTATTCATTCATTCATTACCTTCCGCTTACTCCTTTACACTTTAAACATCAAAATGTCAGAGAAAATTCTTTGTAATGATGTCAAAAAATGTGTTGTTTTTACTGTAGAAAATAACAATGAATAGCACCAATTTAATGGACGCTGTATTATTTAATGTACCACTGGCCTAACCCTAACAAATGTTTAATTCGGTCCCTGTATGGGTGGGGCAGGCAACACTTCTGTCTCAAAACAAGAAGGTGCCAGGTTTATTACTAGGGAGGTAAAATGGTCCTTTCTGTATGGAAAGGACTGCTTTAGCTTCATGTCCTCCCTGTACCTGCAAGGGATTTCCAATGGGTTATTGATTTCCTCCAACATCTACAAATATACCAATGAATAAATTAGAAACATCAAATTGTTCTATATATCAGTGCACACATACTGCAGGCTCTCAGACTGCTAAATAGGGTGTGGTAGCTCAGTGGTCAGGGTGTTGGACTATCAATCAGAAGGTTGGGGGTTCAAATCCCAGGTCCACTGAA
>JAOUQT010000042.1:17557791-17569199 GCA_025769995.1 Xyliphius kryptos | reverse complement strand
TTTAATGCAGATATTTTGGTCTATTAAAAAGTATGTACAGTAATTGCACTCAATACTTGGTCGGGGATCCTTCTGCACAAATGACTGCATCAATGCGCCGTGGCATGGAGGCGATAAGCATGTGGCACTGCTGAGGTGTTATGGAAGCCCAGGTTGCTTTAATAGCAACCTTCAGTTCATCTGCATTGTTGCATCTGCGCCTCTCATTTTTTTTTGACAATACCCTATAAATTCTTTATGGGGTTTAGGTCTGGAGTGTTTGCTGGCCAATCAAGCACAGTGTTACTGTGGTTATTAAACCAGATATTGGTACTTTTTTCAGCCTGGACAGGTGTCAAGTTCTGCTGGTCAGTTTCCATCTTCAAAAAGCTTGTCAGCAGATTAAATAATTAAGTGCTCTAAAATTTCCTGGTAGATGGCTGTGCTGTCCTAGGTCTTGATATAACACAGTGAACCCACACCAGTAGATGACATGGTGCCTCAAACCATCACTGATTGTGGAAATTTCAACCTTATTCAGCTTGAATTCTGTGCCTCTCCACTATTTCTCCAGACTTTGGGACCTTGATTTCCAAATAAAATGCAAAATTTACTTTAATCTAAAAACAACACATTTGACTACTGAGCAACCGTCCAGTTCTCCTCCTTGGTCCTGGTAAGACTCTTCTGTCGTTGTCTCTTGGTCATGAGTGGCTTGATGCAAGGACAGCAGTTGTAGCCCATTTCCTGGATACGGCTGTGTGTGGTGGCTCTTAAAGCACTGACTCCAGTAGTAGTCCACTTCTAGTTAATCTCTACCAAATCTGTGAATGGTTGTTTCTTGATGATCCTTTCAAGGCTGTGGTTACTCCGGTTGCTTGTGCATCTTTTTCTATCACACCTTTTGTTTCCACTCAAATTTTCATTAATATGCTTAGATACAGCACTCTGTTAACAGCCATCTTCTTTGGCAATGACGTTTGTGGAATACCCTTCTTGTGGAGTGTGACTGCCAATGTCTTCCCCATGATTGTGTGTTAAATATTTTAATTTTCTGAGATATTATTTTGGGCTTTCTTTGGCTGTAAGACATAATACTCAACATTAACAGAACTAAACAGTAGAAAAAGATCACTGTGTTTGTAAATAATCTTTATAACCTATGTATTTTACTGAAATAAATTAAACTTTTTGATGATATTGTAATTTATTGATATCACCTCGGTGAATTCCAGTGATGGGATGGCACCTGTGCAGTAAATCCAGTCAGAATCACTTTAAGATTTTGATCCTACACCAGTCTTATTGTACATTGCTTGCTGGAAATTAATCACTGTGGACATGCACATATTTATTATTAAAATATTATGAGTGGGCTATTTTATAATGGAATTAGCACAAATAAGTTCACTACTGTCCTGTGAGAGGAAATTGCCATATCTCTCTTCTGGCACTCATTAGCTCCTTGAGTCATTTCAGATGGACTTAGCTCACCTGTACATTTTATTGCACATTCCCGTATTTGTTCTACCAGTACACAGAGCTGTGTTTCTGTTTGATGTGTTGAAAGCCTCCTAGGCCTCTCTCCTTCTTTCCTGGTTCTTGGTGGCTTATTAGTTGCATTGTATGGATGACGTGGCCCGTATGGACTGTAGGTGTGAGTTGAAAGTGTGATCGGACTTATTGGTCAGTAACGAGGTAATTAGTGGTCTCTGGAGTTTAAAAACTCTTTGGAAACACTCCTTCCTCCTGTCTCACTCTCAGCAAAGTGCAAAATCTGGCATGCTCTGTAAAGGCTGAGGAAGTCTAATTACAGGGTGCGCTAGCAGATTTTGGCCTCTCTTCCTCCTCATATGGGGACCTGCTGCTCATACACATTCTCTGCTTTAATTAGTACCAGGCTAGAATGAAGACCCACATTATACAGAGATATGCTGAGGTAAAGCATTAGGAGTAGGTGTCGCTATTGCACCCTTTTTCCCCTATATGGCAATATATAAGTTTGATGTTGTAGCAAATCACATAAAAAATCAGTTCACCTGTTTGGCTTTATGAAAGCAATGATTGCTATTTATTGTCTTAAACAATCTGTGTTTCAAACCTTCCAGCTCCTTCAGTCATAAAAGTGATCTAGAAAAAAATGGTAAAACTAACTACACATATATATAGTTGATTTTATAGGTAACATAAACATTACTATGTGGTTCAAATTTTAAATGAAAATAATTTGACTCTCAGGGGTCATCTTGTTGTGTCCAAATATTAATAAGCACAGTGTCTGATAGGCATGATCCAACACCAGTCTGATTAGACGTACTTCTGATCCTTTAGGTTACTTGGACAATTCATGTTCTTGGATAACATTAAAAAGTAGATTTAACTTGCTTGGTTTGTACACTGTAGTATTATATGTGTATATATAATAATACTGTACAAACACCATGTTGGTCACGTTTGAAAATATGTTACAAGAGCAAAGTCTTGTCTCTCCAAAGGGAAATTGCTGTGTTGTCACGCATTCGTTTATCGAGGGGTTTCAGATAGACTCGGTTCACTTGTATTTTATTGCACTTACATTCAGTATGTTATGTAACAGCACATGGGGTTGTGTTTGTATTTGATGTGTTGATAGCTGCTTACTCATCTCACTTCCTTTATCTCAATGTCCTTAGTTGATAATAATTTGCTTTCCATGGATGATGGTTGCAAAAGGTCAGATAATAATCTTAAATCAATAGTTTTATAATGCATTGAATGTAGAATTTCCTGTGACACAATTGCTCATTTGTCTGTATTGGTCGGTCGGTTTATGACCAGTTAAATCATTATAATTCAAAATATACTATGATTAAACCACTGATGGTATAAAGAGACAGATTATAAAATACACTTGTTTATAGTTGTGTTAGAAAGATCTAATGTATTCTCAAATAAATAATATAACCACAGTATTAAAGATACTTATCTATGAAAAAGACTACTGAATTCCGCCACCAACTATTTTGCCCATGGTCAATGTTGCTTAATTCACTCCAGTGCCTTCTGCTGACCAGTTCATCACCTTATATGTGAGTCAGTTGTGACATACCCAACAACTTGCAAATTTTATCACGGATCACATGCAAGGAGTTTGTATGCCAATGATCTATTCTTAGTGAGTGTATAGACAAATTAAGCAAGTTGTACTCCACAGCACTATGAAATCGGCTTTGGTCTTTCATTGCTAGCATCTCTTCATTAAAAAAATTGCCACCTATTTTAAAACATTGCTGTCACATGAGTAATGTTCCTATGATATTAATTTTAAAATTTTTCAGCAAAATGATTTAGGCTTGAATAATAAATCTCATGTCATTTTTCATTACTGGACTATATATTCCCTTTAATGCAGGAAGCATAGAAGAAGCTTACAAACAAATGCTGACACCGTCATGCAGCATTGTTATCTGCCTTTGTATACCCCCATAATAAAAAGGAATAGAGTGCTTCTCATTTGTAAGGCAAATAAAAAGTATTTGGCACGCAAAAAGTACAGCCTGGTTAAGCTATAGAATTCACTGCTAGCCATTTTGCTTACTCGCTTTTGGCTATTTTGCTTGTGATATAATCAATCGGATAATGCTTCATACCAACATGATTAAAGGAGACCAAGTAATCACAGATCATGGAGCTACTATTGGCAAAAAATGTTATCTACGCTGTGTCTGTAGATGTACTGACTGCTTTGAGTCATGACTTAAGTTCATTATGCTTTACATAAGACTAAAGTAACAATGAGACTAATAATATCATGCCTTGTCTCCACTGCATCTTCATTCGTCTGGAACACAGAGACTTTCTTGGCCCCTCAAAAGCCGGTTGCTCATTTAGCGCACCTGGAATTCATCCCTGAAAGCTCTGCGGAAATAATAAATTTGAGAAGTTGTGGTCCTCCCATAGCTGCACCTGGCTGAGCTAATTGCCTCTTCCTCATAGCACCCCTCTATTGGTTGTTCTTCCAATTCCATTGGGCTCCTGCTGTAGTGTGGGCATCTGAGAATAAACTCCAGTACTGCTTCTCACTAATCATGGCTAACGACAGGAAGGCCTCATATTGGCTCTGCTGGTTGAAGTGGGCGGTTGTTTTTAATTTAAGTAATAGAATTATATCAAAGTGCCATGAGGTTACCTGATGCTGATGTGTCATGGTGACATGTTGCAGACATATCGTCTTGCCAGATTAATAAATCTAGTGTCTGTGAACACTACTATAGCGGCTCATTGCTGGTTTGGCTTTCCTGGTTTCTGGTCACAATTGTGCGCTCCCACACAGGGGCCTTTGCCGTAAACATGTCACCATGACGAGGCTTCCCACAGTGCTCTGAGAAAGAAGAGGACTGGAGGGGGAGGATGCTGGAAGGCAGTCATGTCTGAACAGTGGAGAGTGTTTGTGCTGGCTGAGAGGTAGTGTGAGGAAAAACAGGATGAGGTACATAAAGAGCCAATGAGGCGAACATGCCTGCGTTTATGGCTTCGTTCTAATGAATGCATTTGGTGTGCTGCTTCAGCTCCTTACACACACTTGCGTGTTCACACTGTGATACCTAGACTTATTTCCATAGCTGGATTGGTTCTGGTTTAATTATGAGGTAAGGAAGGAGGAATAAATTCTTCTCTGCCTCACATGGTACTTCTCTCTGTCTGTCCTTTTCATTCAATCACTTCAGATTTCCTAAACATTATAAGTATTTACTTGAAATTTGGCTTAGTCACAATGTCAAAAGCGTGTGTTAGATAAAATAGGGGAAGAGACCACCTCAGTGGACCACCTGCCTGTGTGCGGGACCACCTCTGTCCCACTCCAAAACTGGGATCTGGTAGGCTGTGGCGCCAGGTCTATGATTGGCCTCCGGATGCCAGCATGTGATTTACAGAGTGTGTTGGGGGATTGATCTATGGCTAATTGTGAGGCTGTGCATGTGTACATGCGCATTTCCCACCCTCTGTTTTGGTGCAGAAGAATAATGTTGATCTTAATGTGTCTGTGTGTGTGTGCAGGACTGCAAATTGTCAAATCTAGTACACAGTGCTTCCAAACTAATGAAACACTTTAGTAAGAGCACAGAGTCAAAATGCTCAATGCTGTAGTGCCAGTGACTCACAACACACAACTCTACCTGCAGCAGCACTCCATTTGTTTCCAGAACCCTTATAGCTCGTGTCTAAAGAACACAATGCACTTCGGCACTGTGGTCCCGTCTGCATGCCTGTGTAATTATGAGGTGCTGGTGAGTGTGTGATGCCACGCTGGCCTGAATTATGCTTAAGAATCACACACGTTCACAAACGCACTCATTGACTTGCTCTTTCACTTCAGGGAAGTTGTGTGGTTTCTGAAGAACTGAGACAAATATGGTTTATTTAAAAAGAAAGAAAAAGCTTTTACTCACAGCAACAGATAAAGAGAGATGTGTGTGTGTGTGTGGTCATGTCTTTATATACACATTTTGAGGGCATTTTATATTCTAACAGCCTTTTGGCTGATCCACACATTGTTTTTGTTTTAATTTATTTTAATTTGTAAGCAAAATATAAAAAAAGGGTTGGCAATAATAATTATGAAAATGGAAAGTACTCACAACTATATATGTGTGTTCGTGTGTGAGTTTAGTTTGTGTGAGCACTGATTAGCTGAAATTCTTTTTGTGCAGCATTTGGGTTAATGGTGTGGGAGAATGCCTGCCGAGGTGGGCATCTGAAAACAATTACCCTAGCTAAGTTAAACACAGAGTGGACATGAAACTACGGGACGTGTGGATTCTCCTGTAATAAAATCTTCCCAAAAATGCAGGGTTTCCATAGCTTTAAGGTTTCTGAGCCGGCCACCTCGAGGGTGTTTTACAGTTCTTCACACTAGGGGGCAGCAGAACTTTATCATTTGTCTCACCGAGGCCAGATGGTTGAACAGCAGGGACAGTCTTCCTTGGGGATACTGATTCTGCAGCACTAGTGTGTCGCGTCAGTGTGAGGTTTGGCCAGGTTGGCCCGAATTTAGGTTAACATTCCTAGCCATATTTTGCACACTATGACCAATGGGCTGGATATCTGGATAGGCTTCTGAACACAGAGCGTGCTGATGTAGACCAGCACTGAAGTGCAGCAGACCAGATGTCTGGAACACTCTGTATGACGCTGCACAAGTGTGTCTTATGTGGTTTAACATGTATCCAACTGTGTGTGTTTGTGTGAGCGAGAGAAAGATTTGAGATTTGAGAGATTGGGCTCTGCGTATTTAGTACAGACCTCTCACTAATTCTGCTGCCCATTTATATTTAAAATTTTATTAATGAAGTTAATTGCCATCTGGGAGCAATTGGGGGAGGCAGTTGGTGAGTGGCAGGAATCTTGGAGAACCACTGGGTGAGACTATGAAATAAGTAATAGATTGACTTTATATGCACTTTGGGGATAGTCCATGCTCAAAATGAGTGGCTTCATGGAAAAAGTTGTTACTACATAATTAGCGCCCCACACTCTCACGCAAAATTTGCGCTCTGTTCTACAATTTCGATCAGGCTTCTGACAGGTGTTTGACATGTTAAAACATGTTTTTTTTTTATTTAGATCATGCTCTTCCTAAAGCAATTTCGTCTTTTATGCCAGTTCTTGATTATCGTATATTCTTTGACTTTTTCTGATCTCCCTTCTGTGTCACAGATACGGATCCACGTGTGTTGGAGAAACAGGAACTGCAGCAACCCACATACGTTGCTCTCAGCTACATAAACAGGTGATGCACATCGCTACACACAGAACTGCAAATAGTATGTCGAGTGTAAACCCATTTGGTCCTTGATATTAAAGGTCTGGTTTGACGACCATGTATCACCAAAAATGTTTATCAGCTAGAGGGACGGTCTTTATAACATTGTACTTCATGAAATGTCTTGAATGCATTATTATTACAACCCCAAAGTTGGGGATCTGTAATGTCATTAAAAACAGAATGCAAAGATTTACAAATCTCATGAACTCATATTTTATTCACAATTCAACACAAAACACATATCAGATGTTGAAAATGAGACATTTTAGCATTTTATAGAATAATAGCTCATTTTGAACTTGATGGGAGTAATGTCTCTTAAAGAAATTGGCACATGGGCAGCATAAGGTTGGAAAAGTAAATATTACCAGTAATAAACAGCTGGAGGAACAGTTTGAAACTAAGCTTGGGTATAAAAAGAACAGTTCAGAGAGACAGAGTCTTTCAGAAATAAATATGGTTTGCTCTTGGCTGCGCTGTAGTCACAACTAAAGCTCAGAGGTGATCTAGACAGTTGCAACGCTGATACTGTGGAAAACTTTTCCCTTGGGCATTAGGGTTGCCATTTGGGTTGCCATTTTGCCATTTTTTTACAATTACAGTGAAATTACAATTTAAAAAAAGTTCCTTAGTGAAAAATCTAAAATGTGGCGTCTCTGATGGTATGTGGTTGTGTTAGTGACTTGGATTTAACATCTGGAAAGGAAGTATCAGTGCTGATATGTATTATTTGTTTTGTTCATGGTTCATGAGGTTTGTAAATCATTGCTTTTTATTTACATTAGACTGTCGTGACATTGGAATTTGTTTTGTTTGTTTGTATTATTTTTTTTTCTTTATTAAAACATTATATTGGTTTAAACTTGCTTTGCTAAAACTATAATAAATGCAGTTGTCCTCGATCATTATCAGCTGTCTTATTCGTGCTTACAGTTTTCTAGGCTTCTGCAATGCTGTGCATGCTAGTGTTTTTGGATACCCTTGAATGGCTCCAGTCCCTTTATGGCTCTATTAGAGACTTCAAACCGGCATCTGAGGCTCCATATGCTCCTCATAGTGAAGACGCTGGTGTTCTGACATTCTGTGTATGGCATGGTTTTGGAATAGATCCCCCATGCTGAGAGAGTGCATCGGTTCTCATATGCTGTTTTCACTGCTGGTAGAAAGAGGAGTCTACACTTGATGTGGTTTCCACCCGTAGTCTGTTAATTCCACACCAGCTTTAACAATGTTTGCGTGAACGTCTTATTTTTGTGACACGCATTTCTAAAAGTGTTTACAGCATAACAAAACAACTTGAGACCCAAACCCAAAAGTTTGATAATGAAATCGTCCAGGGTGGATAGACTGACATGGTAGTGATTATGTATCTTATGAGAATATTTCTGAACATCTCTTCTCTATAGGTTCATGACCGATGCAGCAAGAAGAGAGCACGAGACCCTGAAGAAGAAAGTTCAGCCAAAGCTGTCCCTCTCTCTGACAGGCAGTCTGTCTCGTAACAGTGTTTCCACACCACCGCGACACACCAGCGGCAATCTCACTCCACCTGTGACACCACCTATTACACCCTCCTCCTCATTCAGAAGCAGCACTCCCACAGGTAATAACCATTCGCCCACACATTTACACCACTTACTGCAATGGATCATTCTTGTCTTTATGATCATATTAGAGCTGGGTGTTTCCAGCAATATAACAATATCATACTTTAGTGAAACCATTCACGGTAATGCCTCACATATCTTCACTGGGGATGGGTACTGAGGAAGTTCTTCTGAAACTAGCTATATTTACATGCGCAAAATAAAAAAAAATGTAAGGGATTCGAAATCAAATAATCCGAATATGACGAGCGTACACATGCACCATGCTTTGTTCGAAATAGCAGCATTTTGACATGCTCAGTGGTGTATTTTCCCTAAAACAAGCACAGAAGAATTTGTACTTCCGCCTGCTCTATAAACAAACCAGCATTCGCAGAATTGCCACACATGCACAGTCAGGTTATTTTTCAATCTCAGTCGGATTAAGTGTGTACACGGACATATTTACAAATAAGGATCGGCATAAACCATCTCTCTCGTTCGGAATGCAATTTTATTTCGATTGCCCTTAATCCGATCAGAATCTTCCAAACGACATGTTTATATGACGCATTTTTATTCCGATCAGCCCTTTATTCCAAATATTTGTGTCTGTGTAAACATAACTAGTGCCAAAAAAGGTCTCTTGGTGCACTAATTGTAAATTTTGTCCAAAAAAAATAATTGCATGTACAGTACTAAATAATTATACATAAATCCCTATTGAAACTGTACTATGATCCTAATTAAAAATGATGTGGTGCGCATAGTACTGTGAGATGTTTTGTGCACGATACATGCCATAACATATTGAAGGCTGCTTGGTTTTACATAAAAATGTCCAGAAGAACTGCCTCAGATTCTCCAAGATGCTCTGCAAGATGTAGTAAACAATTTCGCTGGAAAATTGCAGTCTGGAACACTGTTTAAATAATAAACGCTGCAGATAGCGACTTCCTTCTGTTTTGTTCTGATTACTGAGACACTTAGTTGTATTTTTTCGTTATTTTAGAAATCATCCCTGCTTTACAGCACATCCTTGCATGTGCCTACATAATTTTCACACAGTACTGTATACTCGGTGAGATTTACTGAGTGAATCTGACACAATTCTTCTGGATATTTTCACTGGTACACTTGCTACTTTTTTGCTATAAAACCCACCAGCCTTTAATATGTCATTTGTATTCAAAGTGCTTTGTTGTGAATTATTATTTTTATTTATTGGAATATAATTTTTTTTTTAATTGTTTAATGATAAAGTACTGTAGAAAATATATTTTTGTACTGACAGTACTGCAGAATTCATAAAATACACCATTTGCACAGTAATGTATTTTAAAGCAGTTTTTAAAAGATTGTTAAACAGGTGGCCAGCAGGCAACCAGACAGCTGACATTCATTATGGGGTGAGCAAAATAGGGTGTGCAAAAAAAAAAAAAAAAAAAAATCTGCTCGATTTACAACAGATATAGAGTATAATTTAATTGGAATATTATTATACATTGGCAGCTACAGTGGTATCAACTCATACGCTTTCATGTGGTATTGGTTATTATCATACACACAATGAATTTAAATATATTTTTTTCAATTTAATTTGTATTGTGCTTTTTGCAATGGAACAAAGGTTGTAAATAGAGAAATGAAATACAGGACAATCACATGTTTACACATGTTACTTTTTATTACTATATCTAGCATGATTGAGTTTACAGCTTGACTAGTGCATTTCTGCAGATCACATGGGGTTGTGCAGTGAGGTTTATTATAATTTTTATTTAGTTTTTGTATCTGCACCCACCATATTCATGAAGATATTCCAAATATATTTGAATTTTTAAAGTACATGAACTCGGGGAGTGTTTTTGTGCTCGCCTGGTGTGTTGTATGCTATTTATAGGATAATGATCAATAGTAAGACGTCGTGATGTGACATGAGAGAATTTTACTTGCAGGATAAAAATTAAATACAAATATAAGCAAGTTTAATAAAATAGAATTTAAAAACGAAATAATAAAATCACATGGGATAAAAATAAAAGTAGAAATGTATTTGTAAAAGGATTATAATTAAGGGAGATTCACTTTAAAGAGTGAATCTACAGTATCAGTGTTAGAATGCGACAATCTGAACGAAAAAATTCACTTTGACGTATATGTAATCAATTACTTGGAACCCAAATTGTAGCTGTTTTAGTGGTTTCATATTCATTTGGTTCATACTCATAATCATACAGAAAAAAAAAAAAAATTGAGGGATTAAAATCTTTCTGATCAAGTGAGCTGAATGTGAATTTAACCTCTTTCAAGTGATACATACTGTGTGCCCATTGTCCATTTAACATTACAGTATCTATTACAATATTTGAAATGGAGATGAATTAACATTATACATGACAATGTTATTTTCACAATACTCCTGTTCTCTCTTACAATGTAACAACTAGAGGGCAGCACCATGGTGCAGTGGATAGCTCTGTCTCCTTACAGAATATCTTCTATCTCTGAGTGGGGCTACTCAGGAAATCCCTCTGTGGAGCTTGCATGTTCTCTCCGTGTTCGCACGGGTTTTCTCTGGGTGCTCTGGTTTTCTCCCACATTCCAAAGACATGCATGTTAGGCTATTTGGAGTCTCTAAAGTGTCCCTTAATGTGTGTGTGCACCCTATGAATGATTAGTGCTATGTCTAGGGCTGCTACTGCTCTTGTGTCCAGAGTTCCCGCGTGGGCGCTGGCTTGCCCATGACTCCATGTAGATTAGGCAGAAAAGAAAATGAATGAATGAATGAATGTAGCAGCTATAAACTATGACCGAAAATCCAGACAAAAAAAAAATCATGAATGTGCAAATTCGACTCTCCTGAAAAATGTAGTGTTAAAGAACTAAATAATAGCATAATAGATATATAGATTAATAGAGTCCTTACAGAATATGTAAACATATCAGCGATATCATCATTTTTAGTTTTCAGTTATTTAAAGCAGCTGCCAAACATTTTGCTGTGAATTGGTGGTTGTTATAATAATGATAATTTC
>JAOUQT010000042.1:17530378-17552071 GCA_025769995.1 Xyliphius kryptos | reverse complement strand
GGTGAAATCAATACTCAGGTGATGAGGAGCGTGTACGTGAGTGGGTGTGTTCCGCTGGCTCGTTAATGTTCGTTACAAAAACAAATTGTAAAACGGGTAGTTCTGGTCCTTAAATCTGACTGGCTGAGCCGCTTGTACAGGCGTGACATTATTAACAATAACACACACCTCTGACTGCTTCACATTCATATCAGTGTGTGATATACAATACATTATTTTGCTGATGTTTTTTATAAACAGCGTTTTGTAATTTGGCCACTAGATGGCAGTTTTTGGTCGCTAGGGAAACCGGAACCTGTTACTCAGCGATCGGCGTTCATTTTAAAACTGGACTAGATTAAATCGTGGAAGACCTAGGTTTTTTTTTGGAGTGTGTTTGTAACCGTTTTAATAATAACGTTAAGGCACTCGAGGTTGTGCATCATTTTGAATAAATCACGGCAAATATGTGTAACTGTACTCCACTTCGCGTCGGGCCTAATAACACCTCTTTTACTTATTTACAATAATGCATCCCCCCTCATGCCTTTTTGCTTTAATGTACATAACAAGGCATCGTATATGTCTAAATACAGATGGCAAATATTAGGTGCTTTTTTTCTTTTAAAGACAACAGATAGAAGTTTGATTAATTGTTTTGATTAATTGTGGTGCTGGATCAGAGGGGTTCCTGCTATTCCAGATCATTAATGTAGTTTTAAAACTGGATCAGGCTCAACTTTGAACGTCTTTGCCTAAACCACTCCTCCAGTTCTATATAAAGTAGAAGGATCTAGAACATTCCATAAATTCGGTCACATGTTGCTGACATCACCCTTCTGACAAGCTTTGTTAAAAGTGACTGACCCAAGTGATATTAATAGATTTGTATCTGATGCTCTTGAGATTAGTCCTGCCTGATATAAGCATCCTGACTGGGTGCTGTGACGGGGAGAAAGTGCTTAGAAGTGACCTTATATACCCTCTGCTACAGGATTATAAACACATCACATTCCAATAAGTGCTTTCATGTGTTTTTCTTTAATCCTTTGTGTTTTTCTGTTGGTTCGAGCAGGGGTTCACAGCTCGGGGCCCACAGTTTCTCATGGTCATTAAGTTGCAACCCACTTTTATAGAATACAAATCAAACAAATAGGTTTTTTTTTCAAAATAGTTTTGGTTTTTGTTGCTAATCTGTCTACAAACAATTGGTGAAATCTAAAATTGATGAAAACTGACGCCCCTATTTCCATTTAAATCAAAGTTAATTCCGTTCATTTCCTCTGGAGACTCAAAAGTACCCTAGAACAAATTTCATAGAGAATAAATGTACAACAAATAAATAATATATATATTATTTTATTGAAAAAAAGAATTTGAACAACATTTACATTTCTCTCCATCTTTTTTTTTTAATTAATAAATTCACCACAATGGAACTTTATTGTGAACGCCGACTTGCCGGCCAATTTCAGCGATCTTGATGCCGCTCTCGTATTTTTGGATACTGTTCTTTTTTAACTTCATCGTGTTTCTGCTCTTTTTCTTTGATGGGCTGCTGGATCTGGAAACTTTTTCTTGGTTCCATGATGGAGCTAAACGTATAGCGTTACTGTCCACATCATGTGATCACATTGTGATCATTAATTCAGAAGCAACAGAGAAAATGGAAAAACTCTGAAGTCAACAAAAAAAACGGGGGTTCCATTAATTTTTTTACGAGCCACCCAGAACCATTTGAGAAACACATTGATGGAGCGTAATAACGTGGGGCAGTGGTTAGTTATTCTACCTCTCAGCAAGATCCAGGGTATCCAGTTTTCATCCCATATCTAATGCTGATTAGTACATTGGAGATACTAAATTGTCCGAAGCAACATTTGTACAGGAGTATCACATGAGTAATATGTGGATCCTTTCTGCTGTAGTGACCTCTTATCTCTTACAGCTTGAATATGCACATTATTTTTAGACATTACTGAAATTAATCAATGTTTAAGGGACTTAAGTTTAAGTCTTTACTTGTGGCAAATGATCAGAACTCAAGTTATGAGTTACATTGCGTCAGTGTAATCATATATGTACAGTACCAGTCAAATTTTGAACACACACCCTTTTTGCTCCAATTATTGTCCATTGTATCAATTCCACTTACCTTAAAGTCTGTGTATGTCCCCTTTAGTTTGTTCTAATCACCAGGACCCCATTCATAGCACCACAGAGCAAATATTATTTGGTTGGTGCATTATTCCTATCAGTGTTGCTGAGCACAGCAGCACTGCTGCACTAAAATCCCCTCACCACATCAGTGTCACTGCAGAAATGACAATAAACAATCCACCACCCAAATTATACCTGTTCCTTGACAGAGTACAGAGAATCAACAAGACACTAACAAAAACAAAGAAAATAGATGGACTACTGTCTGTAATTGTAAAACTACAGTCCATCTGTTTGGTATGTGGAGGACAAAGGGGGCATGTTTAAACTTCTAACTGGTACTGTATGTAAGCTGTTAACATGAAACGGTGGAAAGTGTGACAACAATGTAGAAAATGTCGGAATTCTTGCATGATTTCTGAAAAGGTGCTAACAAATTTGTCATGACATGTCAAGATCCCCAAAATGTTGTTGATGTTTAGACTATTCTTAAAACTCAAAAATTGGATTTGATTTGATTGTGGACTCGATTTCTTTTGTATGATGCAGTAAGCCTTGCTAAATGGTCTTGCTTTTAGTCACGCAGATCTGTTTTTTTTTTTTTGTTTTTTTGTTTTTTAACTTACTGTTTATTAAGAATCGAGCAATAATCCCTGTTTTATAATCAAACACCTCAGATGCCTACACATGGTTATATAATGGTATGTCAATCATATACATCACAGGTAAACAATGCAAAGGAAATAGGATGATTTAGAAGATTTATACATAGTAGCAGCACGTAGCCAAAACAAACATTCCTAAAGCATTATTAACATTGCTGGTCTCAATTTTTTCACATTATAGATCCACCACGGTGCTTGACGGTTATTTGGTTTGTACGTATGAATTTGACAAGCCTGATTCCTCGATTTTCTTTTATACTTTTTCTCCGGTCCTACATTTAAGTTTGCTTTATTTGTTTGTACTTTTAATAACTGGCCCTATCTGTAATGCTACATGATGTGATCAACAGGAATCTGTAGCGTGGTATTTATGTCCATGACTGTTAATCTGGCCTTTTTTTTCCTCTCGATATGTTTATTTTTAAAGCAGAGGACCAAACACATGTTTGATTATTAAATCATTGAGGTACGAAAGGGCATGAATTATTGTGAATAAATTATGGGATAGAGGTGGAGAAGTGGAGTACAGTTACACCTCTTTCCCATAATTTATTTACAATACTACACAACCTCAAGTGCCTTATTGCTTTAATAAAAAAGTCTATGATAAAAAACAAGGTCTGATTCATAAATGTGTTTATTGAAAGCAAAATCGTTAGCCAATCAGATTTAAGGACTGGAGCTACCCGTTTATAATCCACATTTAAAGAAGGGTGGATTTTTTTTTTTTTTTTTTCTCTCATGACAATCTCTCTTTCTCACACACACACACATAGTATATGCATTTGTGTTTGTGCTGAATGTAAGGAAGATTTTGTTATCATTTATCGTTTCTGTATGAATGTGGTTATAATCAAAACTGTTACTGAGTAACTTTTTAAAACGGTCTGTCACCAAAGTTTGAACTTGCAGCTTTGCGTTTACACAATCATGCTATGAAAATACCCATATTCACATGCTGCTGCACATCTGTTTATATTAAACCTCACTTCTGCACTCAGTTATGCAAAATTATTATCGTTATCTATACATGTTTATAATAAAGTACTGTTTCTCTTTTACGTCTTGTTTATTTCTGAGGCTTTTTTAGATTAAGTGATCTGTTCATGACCTGATGAGCCCAGTTTAAACTGCTGGATTAAGATAAAATAATCCTTTATTAGTCCCACATTGGGGATATTTACATTCTCAGCAGTAAAGTAACAGTAATTGGAAAAGTTACAAATATTTACGATAGAAATCAATAAATACAAAATAAAAATGTGCAATTATGTGCATGACAATACAGAAGGAAGACAATAGAAAACACTATGAAATACAACAGATTGCACATATGATGATTGAATGGTTATTGGTTAATTTGGAGGTTACTGAAAGCAGTGCTGATTGTAAAGCTTATTCAGGATGGCACATCAATGCCAGCTGTGGCAGCAAGAAGGTTTGCTGTATCTGTCAGCACAGTGTCCAGAGCATGGAGCAGATACCAGGAGACATGGAGGGGGCCGTAGGAGAGAACAACCGCCAAATATCAAGAGCGTACCCAGGCGTTGGAGGCCACACACACTACAGAGACTCATTTGAACTTGTCTTGAGGAATTTCCACTGAAGTTGGATCAACATGTCATTTTGATTTTCCACTTTGATTTTGAGGATGATTCAAATCCAGACCTCCATGGGATAATAATTTTGATTTACATTTTGATCATTTTTATGTTCTTTTGTTCTCGACGCATTCCACTATCTACTACATAAAGATTTTCAACTAAAATATTTCATTCATTGAGATCTAGAATGTGTTCTTTCAGTGTCCCCTTTATTTTATTGAGCAGTGTATGGGCTCATTAGGCAAGTGCATAACTTTGTAACAGCTATCCAGATGATTGGTATCAAGTCCTCATGTTAACATGGTGATGGACAATAAGTCTCTTTTTATTAGGGATATTTGGTCGAGTTGTTTTTACATGTGTGATAATTATTATAAAATGAGGCCCTGTCATATTTTACCTCTGCTGTTGACTTATTCTAGTTAGTAACAGCTGACCTTCAGTCAGTATTGATATACTTCTCTCCTGTTAATAAACTCCAGTCTAATAAGATATGTGGCTGTTACTTGTGAGGTGTTGAAATTTGCAAAGTTGTAAATTTGATCCTGTAGGCTTTAGCTTGACAATTTTTTTTTGTTATATTTGGGATTATTTTAAGGAATATTTGAATTTCCTTTAATGACTTCATCATATCCATAAAACAACTGTCTGTTGAAGCCATTACAGCATCCTCTCTAAATAATAACTTTTTTTCTTAATAACTATTGTTCTATATTATATATAATTTATAAACAAAATAGTATTGGCTTATTTTTTATGTTAATTATCCTCTAGACATCACTATTGCTGTGTATGGTAGCGTTTTAGATTCCCGAGAATGGCTCCAGTTCTTTTATGGCTCTATTAGCGACTTCAAACCAACTTCAGACTCCATATGCGCCTTGTACTGATGAAGACATGTGTTCTGATGTTTTGGGTAACGTGATGTTTGAATGAATCTTCCATGCTGAGAGAATGAGTTGGATCTTGTGTGCTTTACTGTTGTAAAGGCTTCTCTAAGAAAAGAGGAATCGGCTTGATGTGGCTTTGAACTGTTTTCTGTTAACGCTGAACCAACTTTAACAACATTTGTTTAAATGTTTGAGTTTTACACTGTAACTGCATGTGACAAACATAAAAGTTAGTGATTTGATACTGTAAACTACTTGTGATTTCCACATGCTGGTGTTGGTGCTTAAGTCAAAGCTAGTTGTACCAATGAGCCTTTAGGAACTGGTCTATATTTGATCTAGTTTAAAACATAAGCATTCCAAAATAAGTCTTATGTTAGCATTAATTTGAAGCAACGAAGTTAATATACAGAAATAATGCTTGGGCTCATGGGTAAATGCTTGTTACAGCTGCATTTCAAACCACAAACCTATTTAGGTTGTGGAATTTTGAATTATGTAGTTTATGATTGTAGTCTAAAATGTTGATATAAATGTTATGAATAGTTGTTTGTTACTTGAACTCCTACTTTATAAGAAGTGGGTAGATTATCCATCACGTCAATGTTGTACTATAAGTGATGAAACATACACTTTATGGATAAAAGACATCAGGTCAGCTTTAAATATATCAATTTTTGATTCCATTCTTACCTGTTGCTTAGTTCTTGTTGGAAAGAAAAAAACACGGATGTTGTATAAGAAGGAATGACTTGCATATCGGTCAATCCTAATGGTGTTATTCAGTGTTAAGCTCAGAACAGTTAAAAAAAAAAAAAAAAAATAGGAACCGTGGGTCTGGTGCACAAGGAAACAGAAAATGGTTGTTGACACAGATGTAGAAGCATGTAACTATCTTAAACTTTCATGCAGTAGCATTAATATTACTTGTTACCTGAATTACAGGCACACCGTAAAAGAATGCTGAAATCATTCAATTAAACTTTATGCCTTGTATTCTTTTATCCAAATGCACCTGCATGAGTGTTTATATAAGGGAAATACTATAAACCACTTTGTGCTTCTTACACATGAGCTTTACACTGGAAATGATTTAATATACCAAAAGCTGTACAGATTTTAAAGTGTAACATTTGGATCCAAAATACATAAAGATATAAACAAATGCAACCAACTAACTACTTTTGTTAAAAGATGATAACAGATCCATGTATCCAGAAGCATGTTACTTTTAATGTAACGTTCACGTTGTATAAACTGCTGGCTGCTCGTATAGGCACTTGAGGATCAAAATGGATGTTGACATTACTTCATTTTCTAGAACACCAATCCGTAATAATGGCTTTAATTGATCAACTTCATTTTTTAAAATATTTCTTAGTGCTACTTAATTTGTCTTTAGGTTTATGACCGATGCTGCCAGAAGGGAACACGACTCTCTGAAGAAAAAAGTCCAGCCAAAGCTGTCTCTCTCCCTTGCAGGCAGCTTATCACGAAACTGTGTCTCCACTCCACCGCGACATACCAATGGCAACCTCACTCCACCAGTGACCCCTCCCATTACACCCTCCTCCTCGTTCAGGAGCAGCACTCCTACAGGTACTGGATGCTGCTGTGCATTTGTCTTATTGCTCTATCTGTACTCTATCTTACTAGGTTCAAGAGTCGGATAGATACTTCACACTGTATCAAAATATGAATACACAGTGTTAATGATACATTTCACAAGATGATCATATACATACTTTCATTTAAATTATTGGGAAATTACTGAATGTAGTCTACACTGTCGGTTGTACATTGTCAGTTTTTTTTATTTTTTTTTTATTTTATTTATTTATTTATTTTTTTGTTCCTTGAATACCTATTACTGTACTGATAAAATATATTACTATACTATCAAATACTGAGTTTTTTGCACATGCCATATCCACAGATATTCCTATTTTAATTTGGCGCTTTTTAAAAAAATCTTTTTAACCTTATTGTTGTTAGACTACATGCTTGTTTTATAATGCCCGTGATAATTATATTTATTCCTTTTGTATAGTGTGTCTGTGCTGTCTAGTTGATTGGGTGTGTTACAGGACCTACATGTCTGCACTCACCAAGAAACATTCCTTGTGTGTGTAACACTTGGCGCTATAAAGAGAGTCTAATTCTGATCTAAGTTGCCCAGATAGTATTTGCATATATGTCTAAAAGTCTATTTTGATGTTCGTTTAATCATGTTTCTCTGACTTAAAGTTCATTGACCGTAAGTACTGCTTTTTTAAAAGTATGTGTTAAATACAAAGCTCTGTGCTGCATTTTGGTGCTGATTATACAGTGCATTGTAAAAAAAAAAAAAATCTCTCCTTAAATAGAAAGTGACTTCTGGAGCTAATCCATGCGCTGTAAAAATAGGAGTGCTGTCCACACATTTGGGTTCTTCTAATTTGCAGTCATAACACTCAAGAGTCATCTGCAAAGACATGAAAAAGCAGAGCATTAACAGTTCATCAGAATTGGACACTTAATTGATCTTTTTATTAGTACTTACTATACCATCAATAACATTGTTGTGGGTGAAGGTATGTAAGAAAGACTGTGCTGTCTTTCTTCACGAAATGATGTAAGGTACTGTAATCTAACAGTACTGTTCTTATACAGGTACTGGTCATGAAATTAGAATATTATGAAAAAGTTTTTAAAAATTGAGTATCTCAGAAAATTAGAATGTTACTTAAGACCATTACCAAAAAAAAAATGATTTTTTTTTAAATGTTGGCCAACTGAAAAGTATGGTTTATGAAAATTATGAGCAGGTACAGCACAAGCAGATGACCTGGCACCCCAAAAATATCTTCGACTGTGGAAATTTTAGACTGGACCTCAAGCAATGTGGATTCTGTGCCTCTCTTCCTCAAAACTCTGGAGCCTGGATATCCAAAGAAAATGCAAAAATTACTTTCATCAGTAAACTTAACTTTGGACCACTTAGCAGCAGTTCAGTTCTTTTTGTCTTTAGCCCAGGCAAGACGCTTCTGATGCCGTCTCTTGTCCGAGGGTGGCTTGACACAAGCTATGCGACAGCTAAAACCCATGTCGTGCATACATCTGGTTTTTGAAGCACTGACTCTAGCTGCAGTCCACTCTTTGGAAATCTCCCTCAAATTTTTGAATGTGTTTTGTTTCAGAAGCCTCTCCAGGGCGTGGAATTACAAATCAACTTTTTCATGATCTTCTATATTTATGACCAGCAACTGTGACTTTAATAAGTTTAATTTTATTTCAAGTTTCATTTATTAATTAAGTTTAATTAATAAATGTATGTTTAGATCCTTATTTTTCTTTTTCATGACAGAGTACTTGCGAGTTTTTTTATACTGCAGTGTGGTAGAACAAGAATAGGACAAGAATTTCTGACCTTAAAAGTCCTAACTAGTCTAGTACAGACTTTTCAGGTCAAGCAGTTAAAGGTCTTGTTTGTAATTCCAAATGTGTCATTTATTTTAAATGATTTGAAAGAATCAAAATTTAAAAAATCTAGAAAATAAGAACCAGTTTACTAAATTAAACATAAATGCTATTTGAATGGCACAGCAGTGTAGATTTTTGTGCTCCCTGACGTGTGTATGTTGTGATTCTACAGTTTTGTTTAAAATAATAGCAGTGTGTTTAAAAACGCTAGTTAAGCACAAAATCTTTATTGTAGTTTTCATTTCCATGCATTGGAAACATTGCATACTGTTTTTCAAATCAAAACATAAAAAGAAATGTATATAATTTAAACTACTTTACTAATAATAACCAAAGTCAAAATATATATCATTTTTCACAGTATTTAGCATTCATGTGAATCCCTAACCTAATATTTAGTGGAATAGCCACAGTATTTGAGTTCTGCTTCACATCTTTGTTGTACATAGTCAAGCAACTTCTGGCACCTGTCGACTGGTATTTCAGCCCAGGATGCTTTCACTACATCTCAAAATTTGTTTGCATTCCTTTGTTTTACCAAGAAACATCATCTTTGATGCCACCCTACAAGTGTTCTATCGGATTAAAGTCCAAGGATTGGGCTGGGTCCAATTTTTTTTTTTTGGTTGAAACCAAGATTTTGCTTGTTTACTGGTGTGTTTAGGGTCAATGTCTTATTGAAACACCCATTTCAAGGGCATTTCCTCTTTAGCCTATGGCAACATGACCTGTTCAAGTATTCTGATATACTATATGCAAACTGGTCCATGATCCCTGGTTTGCGGTAAATGGGCTGACAAACTGTCTGCAGCCCTTGGACCCAAAAAGAAGCTTTACTTTCATCAGTCTACAATACGTTTTTCCATTTCTCTTTAGGCCAGTTGATGTGTTCTTTGGGAAATTGTATCCACTTCAGTACATGGGTTTTGTTTTTTTTTAACAGTGGGACTTTGTGGGAACTTCTTGCTAATATATTAGCTTCACGCAGTCGTCTTCGGTCACAGTACTCACAGGCAGAGTACTCACAGGCAACTTGAGACTGTCTTTGAGCATCCTGGAGCTGATCATTGGCTGAGCCTATGCCATTGTGGCTATTCTTCGATTTATTCGAATAGGAGTCTTCATTTTCTTTTACATGTCTGGTTTTGCTTTCCATTATAAAGCACTGGAGGTCATTTTTCCTCAACAGCCTATTATTGTCTGCAGTTCTTCATAAGCTTTACCCTCACCAATCAACTTTTTAATAAAAAAAAACGTTTTCATTGTTTTTCTGAACAATGTCTCGAACTACCCATGTTGCTCAGGCTTTCAAAGAGAAATGCATGTACCGCATGTGCTGGCTTCACCATTAACTAAGGACCAGCTGATTCACACCTGTGTCCTTACAAAATCATTGACCTCCACGCTGCTATTATTTTGAACACACCCCTTTTAATTAATTATTCAAATACACAGACTCTCAAAAGCATGTGTATCATGAATGCTGAGTCTGTTGGTTTTCTAGGAATCTTTTGCACCAACTGGTAGCTTATTTGTCATGTGGTAATAATTTATACCAAAAACAGTGATTATCTGGTTAGTTCAGATTGGGCCGCTATTATTTTGAACACTACTGTACACTACTTTTCAGGAGCAGGTCTGCCTATTTCAAAACGTCTATTGTGCTGCTAAGGACTTGGAATCATGCATTTTTGACAGTGTGTATCCTGCAGGTAGCGAATATGACGAGGAAGAAGCAGACTACGAGGAGTCCGACAGCGATGAGTCATGGACAACCGAAAGTGCCATTAGCTCAGAGTCAATCCTCAGCTCCATTTGCATGAATGGAGGTGATGAGAAACCCTTTGCCTGTCCCGTGCCTGGCTGCAAAAAGAAATACAAGGTAAAGAAAGAAGGTGGAACTGTTTCCTTATGTCATTTGGGGGGGGAAAGGCATCTGTGGACAGCACAAAAAATGTACTTGTGAGCACCTGGGTGCAAATATTGATCACACAGTTTCGGGGTTAATAAAAAGCGCTCAAAACAGACTGCCCAGACTGCTCTCCACCGTTCCGTGAGACGTACACTTTTTTTATGGGATTTTCCGCCAGCATCTGCCACACGCGCCAGTGATGAATTATGTATGGCTTTACAGAACCAGGTTCATTAGCAGGCACAGGAAGTGGCTGGTGACAGGCACAAAGGATATTTTCCATTTTCATGCTGTTTTCCATGACCTTAGATGTGGAATTCATTTGGGCTTGAATGCTTCTCTCTGTACCTGGTCTTGACTCCAGATGAATTTCCAGGCACTACAGTATTCCACTGATTGAAGTGGCCTGCAATTACTGGCAGTATGTAAGTCAGTTAGTATGTATGGGTCATAATTAGCCAAGTATTCCAAAATATAAAAGACATCATTAATTATGCATTGTGCCATGTATTAATAAATTGAATAATTCATTTGTATTTTATAGTATTTTTATTTTATTACCCAACCTTATTATTTTTCACTGAATCCTTCTCTAGGGTCACGTGGGGTTGGGCGCCAATCCATCGCTGAGCACACACTATGTAGGGGCTATTTAGAGCAACAAATTCACCTTGAATCCGTGTTTTTGGAGTGTGGGCCGAAACCGGAGAAAACCATTGCTGACATGGGGAGAATATGGAAACCCATCAGAGGCGAACATGCCAACCACTACACCACCATGATTTTATCAGTTTTATTGCTAGTTTTATTTCAATCTCAAACCAAAATGTTCAACCAATAATCACTCTGTCTACACCTTGTGCAGCTGAAGCTGCTTTTGGTTAAGAATCTGTAAAATAAAGTAGTGTTCTTTTATACTGAGTTAAAAAGATTTGAGACCATATTGACTGTTTGTAGACGGTCGGCATTGTAAAGAAGTCTTTGTGTGTTTTGCAGAATGTGAACGGAATCAAGTACCATGCTAAGAACGGTCATCGCACTCAGATCAGAGTGCGCAAACCCTTCAAGTGCCGCTGTGGGAAAAGCTACAAGAGCTCCCAGGGGCTGCGGCACCACACTATCAACTTCCACCCCCCAGTCTCCGCAGACCTCATGCGCAAGTTGCAGCAGTAGAACGAGCAGAAGTGCCAACCAAATCTTACACTCACCAGAAGCTGCTGGTGCATTTAATGATTCTTCCATCTGCCATTACATAAGGAAGATTCTGGCCTTTCATTTCACCTCTTCATGAGGATTCCTTAACCTCTTCATTTCACTCTTCCATTTGGATGACTTCTCAATCCCTCATCATTCCATACCTCATTTATGAGGTCGCTTCTTCCCTCTTTAATTCCATCTGTTCATAAAAGGCTTTAATAGGCCTGTATGTTTAAGCAGCTCCTGAGTTCCATTACACTACGCTCTGAATTGCATGCTTTTTTTTTGGGTTGAATCTCTTTCTTCTGATTTTAAGATTATGTATTGTTGCAGTTTTGTACTTTTGCACATTGAACTATAATTTTTTTTTATGTCTTGTATTAGTGATCTTGTAAGGTGCTTATTGTAATATCGTTCTGATCTGCCTGGATAAAGGAGCTGGCATCACTCTGGGTTGAAATCCCAGCAGCTGTTGTCACCCCCGAGGCGGAGTGTGATGCGTGCATGTGCAGACACAGTTAAGAAATAAGGAAAAACCAGGCTTTTAAATCTTACCAGGCCTGAAATTTTTGGAGATTTTAAAGTCTGACACTTTTTGTGTTTTAACCACCTGATGTGCTCAGCACGACTGTAAATAAATATCAGACATTTATTATCAGATATTATACCTATAATTATTTCCAAGTTATATTTTTTACTTTTTTAAATCAAATTCAGTAATCTAGTTTGGGAGTTTACTTTGGCAATGTCTTACTTAATTTTATGTCATCCTTGGAAAAATTCTACCAATAATCTCAGGTGACAAGATTGCCAGCATTTCCGATTTTACCATCGACCTGCTCAAGTGGGCTGATGTGTTTTGGGCTTTTTATTGTTTTTTTTATTAACATCAGCTGTTACACAGGTTCTAGGTCAGCTGTGGCTGGTATGTTTCAGAAACTCTGGAGTATTTTGGAACTCCATGGCTAAAGCCGGTGATGAACCTAAAGCACTTTGTAGTAACTAGATGCCAACCTAGTAAGGATTTATTCCATTGCCAACATGTCAGGGGCTGCAGAACCCAGCTGTGTCTCTGTCATACGATCTGCCATCCAGCATGCTGCTTTGGGGATTGTGTACTTGCACCCATATTTTTACAACAAAGGTGAATTGTGTTAATCCTATTTCTCATCTTGCCTTGAATTGTGGTGGACCACAGCACTCCAGTACAGAATGCTAAGATCATTTCATACGCAGCCAGATGTTGATGGAGGTCAGCCCTGATTGTTTTTGTTAATCTGCTGAATCTGACTTGTCTAATGGAAACAGACAAGTTATGCTCATCTACTAGTAAAAAGAGCCGCTTCGGCTGGGTAAAGCATTGTGGGATTTTCAGTGCTCAAGTTTGACAGTCACAAGAGTCCATCCAGATCGAGGCCCTGCCAATAACCCATCATGACGTCATCAGTGCATGATCATTAACAATAAAATGGGACTGTATTCTGTCTGGATGAACATTGACAGTATTATACTGCCAGTCTGGAGGGAAGTATTTCACGTTGTGCATAGTTTATGTATTATTATGTCTGTGTAAGTGCATTTAAATTATATTTTCATACATTTTTAGGGGGGGAAATAATGTTCCAAAATGTGATTCAGTTGAATCCAGTCGTTCCTTTGAAACTGATGACTTTCTCCAAGTAGCAAAAAAATGAATAAAAACTGACAAAAAAGCTGCTTCATAAATGTAAACCTGAATTTAAATACATTTCTCTGTTTCAAAAAGCTCGTGTGTGTTTTTTTGTTTATTGTTTTTTTTTTTTAATGAATACATTTAAGTGCGTCATGTGTGTTTATTTTTAAAGGACGTTAAAGTAGAGATGCACAGATATATTGGCCTTTTTCCCCAATAGCCAACAGAAAACAAGATTATATTGTTCCATAAATATTTAAATTATGGGTGGTTGGCACATTTGCCTGTTAGTTCTGGGGATTCCGATTTAAATCTCAATCTGGGTTGAGTTTCCATGTTCTCCCTGTGTCCGCATGGGTTTCCTCCCACAGTCCAAATACACAGATTTAAGGTAGATTGAATGCTTTAAAGTTTTTCTCATAGTGTGTGTGAATGGGTACCCATCGATAGATTGGCGCTCTGTCCTGGGTGTATTTGCCCGAGACGTTCTCTCCTGGTTGGGCATGGGGAACTCAACTGCGACCCTCGTAGAGGATTTAGTGGAAGATAATGAATGAATATTTTAATTATTTGAGGTCTATCATCTTGAGGAAAAAAAACATGAAAAATGTTATCGTGATGCAATTAATGGACAATTTACCTAAATTAAGTAGAAGGTTATTATAATCTGTTAATAATTAAAATAAACACAGCCTTTGTCGTTATGCTCCCCGGCCAACACTTGTCTCCAATTCTTTTCTTAGCTACGTAGTTTACACGATTAGGTTTTAAGATATACAGATTACGATCTAAATAACAGTTATGCATGTTTTAGGGGAAAGCCGTCTGTCATGTCTGTCAGACGTGCACTTGAAGTATCAAACCCAGCCTTAATTTCATTTACTGCTTACTGTAGCAATTTGTAATAGGGGCATAGTTTGGGATTTGCACTAGTTAAAACTAAATATTTTCTATCTTTTCTAGTGTTGTAAAAGTATTTTTTACACTGACAAACATGTCATAAATAAAATTCAAAAATAGTCATTTTACAATGAGGCTGTGTTTACATAAGGTTACATAATTCAAAATGGCAGTCAAAACGTCCTATTAAACATCAGCATCAGCCCAGAATTTCTCCTTAGACTGTAACATGAATGGTAAACATAAAATGCGACACCACATTAAATACATTTCAGTAGATTTTGGACAACATGCTTCTAACTTTGTAGAAAAGGTTTGAGGAAGGCCATTTCGTTCCAGCATGACCCTTCCAATGCACAAAGCAAGATCCATAAAGGCATAGACGAGTGTGTTTAGTGTGAAAAAACTTTACAGACCCACACAGAACACCAGCTCACCAAAACACTTGGGATGAACAAGAATGTAGATTGTGAGACAGGTCCACTCATCCATCATCATTGTCTAACCTCACAAAGGCTCTTTTGGATAAAAAAGCAAATGTTTCCTCCAAAGACACACTTCAAAATCTTAAAGTCTTCCATAAAAAGTGGAAAATGTTAAAGTTATAAAAAAGGGGACCAACTAAAGATCAGCCATCGTAAAAGTTCCAGTAGGTGTTCCAGTGCTCGTGTCCTTGTTAAAAACAGACTGGGGAGGAGCTGTTCGTATTCCACCATGAGTGTTCCTTTGTGTACAGAACAGGGTCTATAAAGATTTGCTTTGAAGATTTTGTTGTGGAGGAAGTTCTGTGGTTCACCTCAAGTACACTTAACACATCAAGTCTATGCCTTACTCATGGATGGGATAGGTTTGGAATAGGCATAGATTAAATCAGAACTGATATATTGGTTTAATTACCTACTGCATCTACAAAGTCAATTCAATGGGAAAATTTCAAACTTATCTTTATTGGTCAATAACATAAGACACAAAAATGCGGAGAAAATGTGTATAGACGATCAGAAACAATTATGTTAAAACAGAAACAATGGTTTTGTTAAATGAAACAGATTAAGTCTGAGTTATACTCAGTACAAGGCTGTTTACAGCTTTTATGAATCAGATATTATTGCATGTCCTTCAGTGTAAGATAATCGTGTCTCATAGCTTACAGGCACATCTGGACATGAACTTGGATTGTGAATAGCCTGCAGAGGGTCCGAATTTCAGTGCAGTGAAATATGCATGCGTCCAAATAATAATGACCAGTTTGCCATAAAAAAAAAAAAAAAAAATCTATTAAAGGCCACTAATTAAAGCCCATTAAAATAAATGATCTTTATATAAGGTCACTGTATAGAAACTAGCATTGTATCTTGACGAGAAAGAAAGCCTGGAGTCTGCCGCTGAGTAAGTTAGTCAGCTTTATCGTCACCAGCTACAAGACGGTCATAAAGTGACAGTTTACATGTACAACCTTAAAGAAATCTATTGCTAATAAATAGGATTTGTAAGATAGTAATAATGGCATTATTTTGATTTTAAAACATGTAATGTAAAGCCACCTGCCCATATCGATGCTTCTGGCTAATCAGAGAATAAATGGTGTCATTTGCAAAGATTAAAGTGCTAATGAATTGACTTAAAACGCAGGTGCTCACTGTATAGCATGCAGCTGTAAAAGATGATAAAATATCACTTAAGAAGGAATAAAGCTGAAGGTTCTCCTCTGCACTAAGCGAGCTAGTCAAAGTTTAGGACGCTGCCATCAAAATGAGTGAGGACGTGTTTCTCAAACAGCTGTTGATCGCAGTCTAGAGGAAACTGCTCACTGCACATGGGGCACACCTTCCAGTGACTCTCCACGTGTTCCTCGAACTTTGACTGATCGTAATTTGGTGGGAAGATGACCTCGCACAGCGGACAGCGCTTCTGTGGTTCCTCACTGTAAAAGCATTAAAGAAGAATGCGGATGAGAAATGATAACCAGCAAGAAAAACTGAATGAAAGAAGCAAAACATGGGTAATAAGCAGTGTTTTGATGATGCCGAGCTCCAGGAGAGTTCGGCAGTAAAACAGCATCTGTGAGGCGAGCAGCATGGGTGGCCCAAGCAGCTAATTTCAGCCACAAATAGCGCCCCGCCACGCTCCGCAACATGACACATGACAACACTTTCTGTGTGGTATGATAAAATGACTGTTGTGAACATTTTACCTGGATTCAAAGCAGAAGGGCATTTGTCCATCATTAAGAAAGTGGGTGGGTGGCTCATTGGCTGCAGCCTCATCGCTGGTTTGCTGTCCAGAGAAGCAAAAATTATTCATTCAATAACTAATCGTTATAGAACCTACATGCTGATTTTATCCACTGATGCTCAAAGATTAAAGATTGAGCTTTAAAACATCTTTTGTTAATACTTTTTTTAAATCATTTTAAAATGTTTGTAATTAAAAAAAAAACAAAAAAAACATTTCAAAAAGATTTGGGTAAAAAAAGTATTTTGAGCAGATTTTTTGTTTTCGCTTACCCACCTAATTGTGTTTTGCAGATTATAAACTTTAAAATCAATACAACAAAACTTATACAGATCAAAATTAAACTGAAAGCACACCAAACTAAAGCTGCACCACTCAAAACAATCCATCGTAATGTTCACTGGTTAGGTTAACATGACTGGGTATGCAACAATAACCCTTCTCAACCCTTTCCAACAATTAAATGTGTGAGATCCTAAAGACGGCATGAAAAATTGTTCAGCTGTTGTGATGAATAAAAACATGTGGGCTTAGGAGTACTTCAGAAAACCACTATCAACTAACAAAGCTGCTGTATTAAGAAATGCAACCTCAACACACATATTGATTTTGTTTCAGAACATCATTAAGTAGGCGGCACAGTGGCTTAGTGGTTAGGTACATTCGCCTCTTAGTGCTGGGGATTCCCCGTTTGAATCCCAATCTGGGTGTTTTCGCAGTGTTAGCACGGGTTTCCTCCAGGTTCTCCGTTTCCTCCCAAATTTCAACAACATGGATTCAAGGTAAAATGACTGCTCTAAATTTCCAGATAGAGTGTGTGAGTGAGTGAGTGCCCAGCGATGGATTGGCACCCTGTCCTGGGTGGACAGCGTCTGAGACGTTCTCTCCTGGATGGGCATGGGGAACTGTCCTTGATATCACACTGTATTGATGCTCAATCTCCCACAACTGCGCTGGCTCAGATACTTAGTAATAGATTAACATAATTGTTTTTTGATCTCTGGTGAGCTTCAGAAAAGTCATTAAAGCAAAGTCACTAATAAACCTACGATTAAATAATAATTATAATAATGATAAAATAATATTTTCCCCCATTTTCTAAGCTAACCAAATGATTGCACATTCTTTTAATGGAGCTCTTCGCTTATAATGGTTGCAGATTTCAAGAACATATCATGGGCTCCACTTGTGAATTTGTTGAGGAGTGATTAGCTCACAGTATTCGGCTGTTCCTCTGGCTCCTCCAGGCCATCTGGACGGCTCAGGTTGCGTGCGGGTTGACTGCAAACCACATTGCTGTCCCAGGATGGAGGGCCGACTGGAGGAAGTCTGGGCATCTGATCATCTGAAAATTCCCCATCTGCGATATCTGCATCCCAACATATAAATATAAGAATACTTGTTATTATTTATCTGAATATTATGAATTCAAACCATAATGTACAGCCACAGTATGAGGGCTCCAAATGACCAAAATTCATAACTTTGATGGGCATTATTTACAGCTCACTGTTTGCAAGTTCTTTTAAAAAACTGCTTTCCACATATTCGAAACATAATTGTCCAACATTGTAGTATATTATAAAAGACATAGTGACATTTACTGTTTCTCCTCTGTAAGTTACTAAACTGAGCTTAGTAACAAGGAGTTATGCTTATATACCTTTGGCTTAATAAATCATATTGGGAGAAAACAGACCCCTGATTTCAGATGAGTAAGGATTTCCAAACATCAGTTCCGTAGGACGCTGGGCCACCAGTAGGGGAGATGGGACATCTGACCGATACGGCAGGGGGTACTGTAGAAGAACTGGCGGTGTCACATCCAGACTGTTGTTTTCCTCTTCATCACGACTAGAACTGCTCTGTTGTTTCTAAAGGTAAATACATTGACGTTCAGGCAAAGAATCGTACAAAGGGGGCAAATGAACAACTATAAATGGAATGCCAGGAGCAATTCACATTACCACACATGGTTTAAATGACTTATGAAGACATTTAGATTACATTTTACTGTTACTCAACATAGCTGGGCATCCAAAATGGAAAATAAAAGAAAACCCAAAGGCTAAGAACAATTTATTGATGGTCATTCAGATTTCCATCAGGTTTTTCTCCATCTTAAACTCCAGACAATACATCATTCACCACAGCATTTTGCTTGTGCACTGTGGACGTTCTTGCCAGTTTAAAAAACAGTTTAATTAGCCCCTTGATTAAAACTCCTCTGCCTGTTCAAAGACAAGCGCAGCTCTGTCCTTTACTGAAGTATTCAGCAGGCGCCAATTTAATTTACAGCCTTAGCCTCAAATTGGGTCATTTTGCTAGCTAAAGTGTCAGGCAGTACACACTACCTACCCCTCTAGAGTATATTCTACTTTGTTTTTTGCAGGCTTTTGGGTTGCTGTGCATCCCTCTCTGTGGTCCTGAGTAATTGAATGGAAAATGAGGCTTTGCTGGCTCTGCTGCTCCAATTAGAGATATGCGTTAAACCCAAACCAGATCCTGGAAAAAACATGCACTGCGCTGGCATTTTTAGACTGGCACAAAACTGCTTAAGGGAATAAATGAAGGCTCGCACCCCTTCAAGTTTCTGCTTTTCCTTTGACAATGTGGCAGGGCTGTCCCTCAGCTCCTTCAGTTCTCTGCCCTTGGCTGCATTTTGGCTCTGTACAATAGAGATGACCATGACCATGTAACAGCATAAATGATGTACAAGGCTATTTGACGGCATTATCCCAAAAGTATATACTAAACAGATTTACTTTTGAGAGCTTTAAAAACTGATTTTGATATTTAAAGTCATCCAACCGCACATCAGCAAAATGCATCAATTTAATTACAAAAATTTTAGAATTTACAAAATGCTTTCATTTTTTTATTAAGTTCTAGTAATGAATGAAAGTGTCATACAGCATTGATATGTTTTACCCAAACATTGTGAAGTGAATAATATACCTTTCTACTCTGCATAGGCATATGGGATAAACTATGATGTCTTAGAATAAATAAATCCCCAGCATTTATTATCCTTGTCTATTTTTGCCAATGTCAATGAAAACTTCTGCAATTGGTATAGTCTTTGACAGCCAACTCAAACAGATTAAATACCTCACGGTTCTTTTATTTAGCTAAACGTCTGTGTGGCTTTTATCTTCTTGACCCGATCATGCACAGATGACTACGATGCAAACAAAATGAGTTGCTGTAGCTTTCATTTGTCTGGTTTTAATACACCTTATATACAAGTCAGAGAGACATTTTCATTCACTGAATTCAGGATGTTCATTCAGTCATATTAAACAGATATATGCAATTATGTCCCAAGTTATGCATTTTGGACAATTGCATGTCTTAAACTATGTGAAAACAGTTTAGGGAACACCCTTTTTCTGTCTATTGTCTATGTCCAAATAAACAAAAAAGGTCCACAAATACAGTTGCGCAAGTTTGGTATGGAAAACTTCCATACCATTGCACAGAGCTCAAATCCCATAAAACTCCTTTTGAGACAATCTGGAACAAAGATTGTGAGACAGGCCCTTAGACCCAACATCAATGTCTCTGTATAACTTGACACTCTCCAAAATTACATTAACATTTAGTAATTTAGCAGACGCTTTTATCCAAAGCGACTTATACTGTAGTACGATCAACCCTGCGCATTACTTGATCTGGCAATTTTATTTTTAAAGCAAGTGTCTGTGGAAGAAATGGGTTTTGAGAAGTTTCTTGAAAATGTTGAGTGAGTCAGCTTTGCGTATGTTGTTGGGAAGGTCGTTCCACCATTTAGCAGTGGTGAATGAAATGGAGTGAGAATTGGCACCTCGGTGAGTTGGAGTCGCCAGGCGACATACGTCACTAAGAGCGTAGTGATCGAGTTGGTGTGTACCTAGTAAAGATGGACTGAAGGTAAGAGGGGGCAAATCCAGTGACAGTCCTGTAGGCCAGAGTCAGTACCTTGTACTGAATGCAAGCAGCTACAGGAAGCCAATGAAGAGACATGAGTAATGGAGTAAAAAAATTGGAGATGAGTAAAAAATCTTGTAGAAAACCTAGCCAATTTGGAATGGAATGTTATAAAAAACATTATTTGTAACTTGCAGTTGTTTAAAAAAGGTCCTAATTTGTTATTGTAAACATCAGTATTTTTCCAGAATTGTGACGTCAATTTATCCTTAAATTGTTTTTAGCACTAATACAACCTGCCAATATGCATACCAATTTAAAAGAGAAGTTTGTCTGTAACTTGATGTGTATGACAGGACTACACAGTACAGCACGAGTCATAATACAAGAATATACTGAAAATTAACAATACTATAAAACTAATAATAAACAAATTAATGTCGCGGCATAAATATATTTGCGTGATTAATTTTTCACATGGACAAAAAAGGGGGCACTGACCTTGTAACGATCCTCCACTGCAGCCAGCTGTAGTTTAATTTTTTCATTGATCTTCAAATGCTCATTCCATTTTAGTGCTAGTTTGGGCAGCTCATCCATAAGCATGTCAAATTGTTCATATGCCTAAATTGCACAATTGCTGCCGAAACTTAGTAAAACGCTACAGATGCATTCTGATAGGAAGGATCAAACTAGTGACTTACGTATGACATTTGTTTGTATTTGCAGTTCTTATCACTCTTATCAATCCCCTCTTTAGTGACATCCTTCAGTTTGCCCTGAATGATAGCTTCCAGCACATTGTCTGATGAGCTTGGACTTCCTGTAATATTTAAGAAGTAAAACTTGTGCATTCAGCCATACACCAACACAGACACTAGTAAATTTGAACACTTGTAAAAGTAAAATTACAAAATAAAAAACAGTCAATGCTAATCTAGGTTGGGTTGGACAATAAAACTGAAACACCCGAAACACCTTTTCTTTTAGTGTGGGAGGTTTCAGGCCAATCTTCATTAGTTGCACATTGTACCAGTAAGAGCAGAGTGTGATGGTTCAATTAGCAGGGTAAGAGCACAGTTTTGCTCAAAATATTGCAATGCACACA
>JAOUQT010000042.1:17474998-17492915 GCA_025769995.1 Xyliphius kryptos | reverse complement strand
ATAAACACTGGTGCTGAGGATGACGTTAAACAATAAATAAATACATTTTTTATAAATTGGTACACATGCTAAAAAAGTAAAATAACGTTTCACATTATTAAAATTGAAGCCTCTTGTTTTATTTGAATTTAACTTTGTGCCTTAAATGGACTTAGATCTTGGACACACCTGCAGATGTGGCAGACAAGGCAGACCGCATTATCACAATGCTGCCATCCAGTCCTAATGTCGCTGATGTGTACACAGGCCCCAACGGCATTCTGAAGTAAGACAATCTTTAAAGTCACTTAGTGTCTTTAATCTTATGTATAGATACTAATCTATAGTAACTGGGTATCACAATACAATATATAAAGTTATTATGGGCTGTATATGAGTTATGCTATGCACACATTTTATATAACACTGCAATTTATTTAAAGGTATTATAAGAATTTTTGCAGTATTTGTAATTCAAAAAAAGACATCAGACTGCCTCGTGACCAATGACGGCAATAGACGATTGCACATCACACATTTACATGTGTACATGTTGTTTTTGGCTTTTCCCTACTACCAGGGGTCACCACAAAGTCACTAGCATTGCTGATCTGGCATATGTTTTATGCTGGATGCCATTCCTGACTCAACCTTTACTCTTTTTGGCTTAAGACCGGAAAATTTAGTGTGTCCAATTCACTTAGCATGCATGCCTCTATACAAACCTGATTCCAAAAAAATTGGGGCAAAGTACAAACTGTAAATAAAAACGGAATGCAATAATTTACAAATGTAAAAAACTGATTTTGTATTCACAATAGAATATAGACAACATATCACATGTCAAGTGAGACATTTTGAAATATTGGCTCATTTGAAATTTTGTGCCAGCAACACATCTCAAAGTTGGGATAAGGCAATAAGAGGCTGGAAAAGTTAAAGGTATTAATTAACACGACTGGGTGTAAGAGCAAATTGGAGTGGCAGCAGCTCTCAGAAGTAAAGATGGGAAGATGATCACCAATCCCTCTAATTCTGAGCCGACAAATAGTGGAGCGATATCAGAAAGGAGTTTGACAGTGTAAAATTGCAAAGAGTTTAAACATATCATTACCTACAGTGTATAATATCATCAAAGATTCAGAGAATCTGACAGAAACTTTAAGCGCCAAGGGTGAAAAACCATACTGGGTGCCTGTGATCTTCGGGCCCTTGGATAGCACTGCATCGTATACAGGCATGCTTCTGTATTGGAAATCACAAAACATTATCTGTGAACACAATTCACCGTGCCATACACTTTTGCCAGGTAAAAATCTATAGTTCAAAGAAGAAGCCATTTCTAAAGAAGATCCAGAAGCGCAGACGTCTTTATTGGGCCAAGGCTCATTTAAAACAAAATGAAGAACTGTTCTGTGGTCAGACTAATCAAAATTTGATTTTATTTATGGAAATCAGGGACGCCGTGTCATTCAGACTAAAGAGGAGAAAGACGACCTAAGTTCTTATTACTGCTCAGTTTAAAAGCCTGCATCTCTGATGGTATGAGGTTACATTAGTGTGTGTGCCATGGGCAGCTTACAAATCTGGAAGGACACCATCAATGCTGAAAGGTATATTTAGATTCTAGAACAACATATGCTCCCATCCAGACAAGAATGGGTTAACATTCCTGTTCCTCAACTTGAGCAACTTGTCTCCTCAGTCCCCAAAAAATTTACGGAATGTTGTAAAGAGAAAAGGGGATGTCTCACAGTGGTAAACACAGCCTTGTCCTAACTTTTGTTGTTTTGTTGTCACGAAATTTAAAATGAAATATTTTTTTTCTCGTTAAATGATATTTTTTTTTGTTTAAACATTTGATATATCATCTATGTTTTATTCTGGATAAAATATGGAAACTTCTGCATCATTGCATTCTGTTTTTATTTACAACTTGTACTTTGTCCCAAATTTTTTGGAATTTGGTTTGTATATACGTGCTTTAATATATCAGTGAGCATTAAAACATTTCACTGTAACCTGTACTACCTTTGACTTGAAATGTGACAAATATAATTTGCTTTGCTTGAAAAGTGGTATCTATAGTGTATATCAGTTGTGGTGTACCGAGTGATGTGGAAACATTTGAAGGAACCTTCCACTAATCAGCCGTAACATTACAACACCTGCCAAATATTATGCCACCAAAACAGCCCTGTCTCCCTGATGTGTGAACTTAAGAAGATCTCTGAATGTGTGCTCTAATACTTTAACGCTGGATTGTTTTATATCCTGTAATATTTGAGGTGATGTCTCTATGGTTTGTATTTGTTCAGCAAATCTCACGCATGATCAATAGAAATTAAGATGTGGATAAGTTGTCAGGCTATTTAACCCATATTCAAATCATTTGTGTCTCTGAATATTAAGGAGTTTGATTTTGTGCATTATAGGTTGGTTGTGAAGACCCAGCAGGCAATGATGCAGCTGATTAGGATGCTCTTAATAGTATATTTTTAGAATATGGTAAAAAAGGGAGGAGGAAGATGTGCATCAGTGAGGATTGGTGATTTTATTTATTTATTTATTTTTTATACAGGGGCAGCAGATAATTGGACTGTATGTTTAAAATGAGTTACAATGCTACTTGTATATATAAATCACACACATTACCCCTGTTGCCAATGCCAGTCACAATTTGAATACAAAATACACTATATTGCCAAAAGTATTTGGATTCTGATCATTTGGAAGGGTAAGCAATCACTTCCATGGCCACAGGAGTATAAAATCTAGCATCCAGGACTGCAGACCTTTTTACAAACATTTGTAAAAGAATGGGTCGCTCCCAGGACCTCAGTGAATTCCAGTGTGGAACCGTGATAGGATGCCACCTGTGCAACAAATCCAGTCGTGGATTTGTCCCACGACTTTGTTACAGTCCTTTCTCCTAAATATTCCAGTACTTTACTCTATCTAGCATGATGGCTATTTTTCCTCTCTTTAGCAAGTTGTGTGAAACTAGCAAACAACTTTAACACAAGGATCGAACACTGCAATGAAAAATGTACTTTTTGTATGATGTATACAAAGAAAAATATTTAGCAATATTGCTTGCAGGTAATACTAATGCCCTTTTCACACAAACTCTGGCAAAGTACCACAATATCAGTTTTAGTAATTTAAGCAAATGCACTTTCTCACACACAACAACCCAGAGATGTTCCGTGCTTGCGCGTTAACACTCCAAAAGAAATAATACGCATTCCTAAGCAAGCGGCTGGGCTGTATATATGGTATGCTGTATATATGGCATGACGCCCAATGTATGTTGAGGAAGTAGGACAGTTTTGGTATGTCCACTTTCTGGATGGTGACCATTTACCTTTACATAATCTTTATCTCAAACATGACTGGTCTATTCGAATTACTTTTTCTTTCAAATATACATGTAATTCCAATTCTGATCAGTGTGTGATCAAATCATGTGAGTGCTTCTATATGCAAAGTAAGTTACGTTAAACTTTATAATTAAAGAACGAAGAGAGTGCCGTCTATCCCTTTTCTCATACATTTCTGTTACCATAACACAGCAGACTTGATCGGGTGTCAAGAATAAATGACACACAGCACAGAGCAGCTCACGTGATAGAACAAGAAATATTTCCTATAATTTTTACAGGTAATTTTATTGCAGACGAGAGGAAATGGTAATTAATTTTGAAACCCTATTTTAGTTTAGCTATTTATGAGAATGAGGTGTATATGTCACCATCTGGCTTGTTCAGTAGTAAAATATTAACTTATATAAAGTTATTGATTATATCCTGTATTGTTTATCCTGTAAAGCTGCTTTGCATTGATGTTCTATTTTCAAAATATAAGTGCTGTTAAATTGAAATATCTGTACATGAAATATAGGTGGATGAGATCCTGGAAGAATTTTTCGGGTAGTCGCATTCACACATACAGCTTCTCTGTGTAAATTCTGGAACATTTCAGGATTGCTGTGCATATTTGAAAGGGGCATCAGTAAAGCAGATCACACTAACCATTGCCAATATTCAATAATGAAGTATTATTTCAAAAGGCTGTCAAGAAATCATGATAAGAGTTCGATCAGAATCCAGTCCAGCCCACTGCACATTTTTACTTTCAGAGAAAGCCCTGGAAGTAATGTCTTTTTTAAAGTTATCTTTATTCGCAGCACAGAAGGCAAGCTGTGTTTCAGTTGGCTTTCAAATAGTTTGTCACTGTGGTAATTTAAGGAAATGCACTTTCACACACACACACACACACACACACACACACACACACACACAACAACCCAGAGATGTTCTGTGCTGGCGCATTAACACTACAAAAGAAATACGCATTCCTAGGCAAGCGGCGGGGCTGTATATATGGCATGACGCCCAATGTATGTTGAGGAAGTAGGACAGTTTTGGTATGTTCACTTTCGAAATACTTCTTTCACTTTCTAAATTCTTCCTGGATCTTAGCCACAATAATATGTTTATATTAAAAATAAAAAAAGCTACAAAAAAATTATTGATACGAACAAACCAGCCAATGATGTTATGTATGTGATTATGTTTTTAGATTGCCTCTGTAGCAGTGTAAATGCAACGTTTGCTATCGGTACTATTTAATGTAAATATAACATTTTGTTATTTTTATTTTCATTATCATTTTAGAAAAGACAGAGCATCACATGCAGTCGCATCTGCTGTTGATTTCTTGATGTTCATTAATAAATGTTTATTCTGTGGTCAACAATAATCTCATAAGTGACCAATGCTAATTGCTCTATTCTATTTTTTTTTTTCACCTTCTCTGTATGATGACTTTCCTTTCTTGGTTGTTCCATTGTCGTCATCAGCATCATTAATGCGTCATTAAATAAGTCATAAATGTCTTGTCAAAAGCATTGTGTATAAGGATTGTGCACAGTAGTGTATAATTATTTTGTCTTCAAGCAGGCAAGTCATTAATTAGAGCCCTTTATAAATAATTCAGATCATAAATCATGCATAAAATTCATGCAGTATTCTGAATTTAATTGCATGAAATGTTAGTTTTCATAAAGCCACACTGGTTGTACAACAAATTAGAGTTAATATGTAAACTGTCTAGTGATGGTGTTTAGTATTATGTTGATTTAAATATCAGACTAATTCTACTTTCTGCACACTACTGCACTCGTGGCTTTTTACATGCAGGAAGGTGAAGAAAGGCTCTCTGCTCATCGACTCCAGTACAATTGACCCTTCTGTATCTAAGAAAATGGCTGCTGATGCTGAAAAAATGGGTGCTGTTTTCATGGATGCTCCAGTATCTGGAGGTAAAAGCCTGAAACTAATAATGTGGTTAATCTTGCCAAAACCAGACAAAACTACTTTGTTAGAGTGCAATGTTTTATTGTTTTCACACCCACATATGTCCTAAAATGAGGTGATTCATGCACAAGCTTCACCTAAAAGAGGTTTTAAAAAAAAATCATGATTCAGCTTTGATTCAGCCTTTACCATAAGCCATGATGAAGACGAAACAGTTGTCTGTTTTCTGGAAAAGAAAACAAACACGGTCTTCAAGCATTTTTTTTTAAATCTTGCTTATTGCCTATACAAGCTGAGATATAATGCAAAACGTGTTCCTTTTATCTTGTTTTATATATGCTTTATGTAATATTAGTTATTTTTGTCAAGTTTAGCTTAAATATTTGGGTTTCCAGTGCTTAATAGAGGTTCGGCGTAGCCTGACTGTTCTGCATTGTATTCAGAAATGCCATCTTGCAGTCCATTGATTAACTCCTAATACACAATGCTGCCTGTGTATACCTTGTGACGTGGTGCAGTATCCTTATACTAACAAGGAATGAGTAAAAGGCTGCTTACTACTTTTTAAAACCTTCAACTCCATTTTTTGTAGATCTGTGGCAATAGATTAGATAAGTTTGCACTGGTACAGATAGGCACAAGCACCTGTAATTTCATACTACTGCGCAGGTAAACCAGTCTCAGTATTCACAGGGATCATGCCATACACAACTAATAAAAACTGTACATTTTTAAATAATTCAGGCAGTTCCTGTAATAAAACCTATTCGTTTCCTATAGTCTTGGCTGAGGTGCAATGGCTACCTCATGTTCTAAGACAGCCGGTACTTATATTGAGCCAGCACCCACTCTGTACTTTATGGCCCTTTTAATCAGGAAGTTGTTGCCTCTGGCTTTTCGGCACGTAAACAACAGCACGCTACTAGTTTTCTTTCCTTAAATTGTTGCCTCTCCCGACAAGACTGCGTCAGCATGGTTTGGCATGGGCGCCGCTGAAACGGTTTTTGGGTGCGAAACAGTCATAAGAATTCCACAAACCTGCAGAGTCTCTGTACTTAGCCCCTCCAGCAGACATTATTCTCAGCTCTACACTTGTGCCTGTGAACCGGCCGTAATGAAACGCAAGCCACAACAAAAATGAGTGTGACGTCACTTTGTCTCTGTGTGAAAGTAGAGGGAAATTTGCTGTAATTATAGAGCTTTTTTTGTCTGTGGGATTAAGGCCCTGGGATTTAAAGAGCCACAAATACTCTCCTAGATTTTATTTTTTGTAACAAATTATTTTTCAGTTTGTTTGCTTATTATTGATGCGTACTGTACCAATAATGTTCTTTAAATCTGACCTCTAGGGGTTAGAATTTGACTTGACATAGGACTGCTATAATAGACATACATAGCTCAATATCCATGCCTCTTTACTCAAATTCAAGATGCTGTTTTTTGATTGGTTCAGGTGTTGGAGCTGCCACCTCTGGTAAGCTGACCTTCATGGTGGGAGGTGCGGAGGAGGAATTCAATGCAGCCAAGGAGTTACTAAGCTGCATGGGAGCCAATGTAGTGTACTGTGGTCAGGTTGGCACAGGACAGGTATGCCTCTAACTGTGGATTTTGTATATCTGCTTTTGTTTCTTTGTACAGTATGTATTTGTGTAATTGTGTTTCTCAAATTATTTTCCAAGGCTGCTAAAATCTGTAACAACATGCTGTTGGCAATCGGAATGATTGGCACTGCTGAGACTATGAACTTGGGCGTCAGGTATAGCTGGTTAATTTTTTACTGAAGGTGAAAGAGAAAATATGACGGTGAAAACAATTTGTTCTTTTATTATTTTTTTTTTTACTGGCATGTCTATAGATCTTGTTACCTTGTTGGGGTCTGTCAAATGTTGTGTTATTAATAGCTTTTGTTTGGTCACCTCTAACAGGCTGGGGCTTGATCCCAAGCTGCTGGCGAAAATACTCAACATGAGCTCTGGCCGCTGCTGGTCCAGTGATACCTATAATCCTGTTCCAGGAGTGATGGAGGGAGTGCCCTCAGCCAATAACTATCAAGGGGGATTTGGAACAACACTAATGGCTAAAGTAGGATTTGTCTGTTTTGTTGGCCACTACTTTTATGTCTCTCTCCCTCTCTCTCTTATTCTTGCTCTTCATATTTGCAGAGCAATATTAACACCATTATAGCCTTGATTCTCTTTAAAAATATATATATACAGCTGTGTTTAAAATAATAGCAGTGTGTTTTAAAAAAAAGTTGATGTTGCCCGCTTGCTGGTGTGTTTGGGGTTAAAACACCCATTTCAAGGGCATTTCTTCTTTAACATAAGGCAACATGACCTCTTCCATTATTCTGATATATATTAATGGGAAAAATGGGCCCGAATCTAAAGTATGAGAAACATCCCTAAACGATTATGCTAGCACCTCCATGTTTTACAGTTTTCACAGTGTACTGTGGCTTAAGTCCAGTGTTTTATGAGTTATTTGTGGCCTCTAACTCAATAAGAATTTTTGCTCTCATCTGTCTATAGAATTTTTTCTTCTCTCTAGTTCAGTCACTGTATTCTTTAGCTAACTAACTTTTCAACACTGCAAGGTTTTCTTGCTTATAATTTGTGTTCATATAGGTGTTTTTGGTTTGTGCAGTACTCACGGATCACTGAAGATCTTCCTTGATTTACCTGGAGCTTGTTATTTTATCATCTGTGTATAGTTGCATTTGTTTTCCCATCACATGTCACATATAAAGCATTTTTTGATAATCAGTAGCCAATTGTTTTCTGCACGTAGTTTTCCCTGTCTAATTTTTTTTTATATTTCTGTACAATTTCTGGAATTACCCATTTTATTCACTGAGAAAGGAGTAAAAGCAGTAGGTACATCAGCTGCCTTCCACTAAATGAGTTAATTACATGTAAGTAGTGTGCATGTCTTGACCTTTGATTTTGTTGGTTGCCTGCTACACCTAGTAATAATTTTTTTTTCCATGTTGTATTTTGGCAAAACCAGTAATTATAGTTAGTGATGTTGGACTGTATGGTTTTAAACACAGCTGTACATACAGTAGTTTAAGCACAAATACTTGCAATAATGAGCTTGTTCCAGTGACTAGATCTATGTCATTTTGCCTAAAAAAAACTTATTTTATAATAAATGGTGTAAAAGAATTCTATCATGTAATATGATATCCTACTGCAGGACCTGGGACTTGCACAGAATGCTGCAACAAATACAAAGACTCCTGTTCTGCTGGGTTCGCTGGCTCATCAACTTTATCGTATGATGTGTGCACGTGGTTATGCCAACAAGGACTTCTCGTCTGTTTTCCAGTTCCTGCGTGATGAGGAGAGCCAGTAGTGTGTGACACTCACACTTGCATTCTAATTCTACTCTCCAGCCTCATGAAGATCTGGCGAGAGTGGTGCACAACTGACCTGCTTTATTGTAAAGACTTCATATTTTTGAAGTCAATGTGTGAATGAGTTAACAGAGGAAGCGAAGGTGTCATTTTAAAGATATTCAGTCCTTGTTTTTTGGAATCATGTTACCTGTTTAAGACTGTGTTGTTCAGACCATGTTTCTAGGTTTAACTATTAATACTAAATCTTAGGCAGTGGTTACCTTTAATTGTCTGTCAGATTCTGTGGTGTTCTGTCCTGTAGACTCACTTTCAGTTGTATGTGTGGTTATGTTTGACTTGCTCTTATTGTTTCAGCTGAAGTGAACTGGCAGCAGCTGCAAATGAGAAGTGGTATATTTCAACTGCTAATTATGAACACGCTCTTGCTTGGGCTCACTGAGAAAGCACACACTTTCTTAGTTCTATAGCATGTTTTCATTGTTCTTACATTATCATTGGTAATGGTTTTTAATTGTCAGTTATAGACTGTCATGTCTAACAGGTTTGCAGTGTCTATGTGCCATAAATATACGACAATAAATCTGTCTACTATGAAATCAAAGCAGAAAATTTGTTCTGTCAGTAAAATCTTTTTTTTTTCTCTCTCATGTGACTGTTACATTGCTGGCTAACACACTCACAAAGTGAACTCCAAATGATTTTTTTTTTTTTTACTCACGTTTTGGTGACTTCTGCCTGTTCTGTAGAATACCCTGCTTTTAAATACAGTATTTAGGGTTATTTTAAATATTCAAGATATTAGTTTGGTTTGCTTTTCTTGCTGTTCATCTTGGCAGCTGAGAACACATCAACTGTACAAAGCTAACTGTAACTGAGTTGAACTGTAGTAAGAACGGAATGTGAATCAGCTGATTGAAACACAAATCTACCCTTTGTATACACTTTTGAGTCAGATACAATTTTGAGCTAGCTATTTAGTCACGTAATTATTTTATTGTTAGATTTTACTCGTTTTAAAAGCAAACATTTCTTTTTTTTTTATTCGGCAACGAAACTGACTGCATATATATTGCATGTTCTCTTCTGCATTAAGGCACTGTACAATCCCACTCATGAGACTCATTTCCTAGAATCAGCTAGGAAATGCAATCAGAAATCAGTGATCAATTATGTATTCATTTTCACGTTTTATTTATATATGTATATTTGTGTGTGTGTGTGTATAAAAGACACACATGCATTCATATATATATATATATACGCGCATATTACACACGTGTATTTGCTCATCCATCCAAATTATCGGAATCAATTCCATGCTCCCAACGTTTTGGGAAAGGCTGGCACTTTCCTCTTGGATGAACCTGACTGACCTTAACCCGATAGAACATCTATAGGATGAATTAGAGCGGAGACTGAAAGCTAGGTCTTCTCGTCCAAGATCAGTGTGTGACTTCACAAATGCGATTTTTTTCATTTGTTTATTTAAAAAATGATCATCATAAATATCGGAAGTTCTTTGTTTCGGTGCAGTCTGAGGCAGGGGATACAACCCAGGCTTATATCTTTGCAGGAAATGTTGGGTTAAAATTCTTGAGTGTGTAATTTTGCAGACACGTTAATTATAACCATCCAACCATGGTATTTATAGCGCTATTTACTGTCTACTGCGTCTTGTGATTCTTGATTAATTTGATATATATGACAAATTAAAGTCGATGCAAAATGAATATGTATTAACAGTGATTGATGCTATTTAGCAATTATTAATCATTCTTCAAGCGCCATCACATCTGATGCATTTTCACGTCTTCATAATTAAAATAATGACGCATTTAAGCAGTGAACTTTCACTGTTTTCTCCGTTAGAGGAAACATTTTTGTTGCTGATATCCATTCGACCATATTCAGTTTTTTTGTGTGTGAACAGCGCACTGTAATTTGTTGCAGGTATTTGCAACTGCAACAACTGTACGGTTTGTTTAAAAACATACACGTATCAAATGTATAACATTAACTTATATAAACGTGATTGTTAAATCATGTATTTGTTTTATTCCTGGGGGTTTTCTCCGGAACTTCCTGTTTTTCTCCCGCATTGCAAAGACATGCAGGCTAGGATTATTGGTGTCTTTAAAGTGGCTCTTAGTGTGTGAATGCGTGTGTGACTGTATGTTTGTATGCCCTACGATGAATTGACGCCCTGTGTAGGGTTGTTCCTACCCTTGCGCCCAGAGTTGCCTGGTGGGCACCGGCTGGACCAAGTCCTTCTTAAGCAGAAAATAATGAATGTATTCGTTTTATTTCTATAAAGTTGATTTGCGAGAGCCTTGTATTGTAAAAAGAAATGAATTGAAATGAATTTAATTTTTTTATACGAATATATTTGCAATATTTTATTACATTGTGTTAAAATAAATGAAATAAATGATGTCTAATCAACATTCACTTGTAGCTAGTTATTAGCCACTTTACCTCGAATTCATGGTTTTTCATGAATGTTAATATCTAAGATGCATTTTTGGTGCTGATACGTAGAAAATGTACACAAGTGATGCTCAGGCAATGCTTTGCTGCAAAATGTAGACTGAGTAATCTCCGCTGATCTGACTCAGATTAGCAAATACATCGTATATGAACCAAATTAATTAATTCAAATTATTGTGTAAACATTATCTTACAGATACTATCGGAATATCATTTATTTTACAATGTATGCAAATAAAATCAATGATATAAATCAAACGTGTGCCTGATATTTATTGTATTCAGATTGGCATATTTGGATAATATTTTGTAGGTGACGTAATAACCACGTTTCCAGTGACAGAGCTTAGAGGTGGAACAATACAAAACGCTCGTGCGACGAACTGATCGGTATACTTATATGGTCTTTAAATATTGGCTAGACGATATTCTGGTTAGAGCAAGTGCACTGTCAGGATAGGAATGACGAACCCAAACAGGCTTAACGGGAACTCCCACTCACTCCTTTGATTTCTTTGCTCTTGCAGTCTATTGGTTAATTCTTCACTTGCTGGTCATCGGGTTTTATTTTTTTATTCGTGGCTACGTGTTAAGTCACGTGTTCACATTCGCAGTTTAAGATTATACCTGTTAAATAGTGAAATGCACATCTGTGCACGATCAAATATTACTTGGATAATCATATGTAAAATCTGTGATAGAATGGATTTATTATTATTATTATTATTAGTAGTAGTAGTAGTAGTAGTAGTATTGCTTGTTTAATAAATAAAATAAAAACTAGCATTATGTTTAATTTTTTTATTCTTATATTATTTTGTATAACATTGTGAAATATTCTTTATACTCTATTCTATTTCACGAAATGAGACTCTCGGAACTCTAAACGGGCTATAAAGGATCTGCATACAGTTTAGAGTATTTAAACTGGACCTTTCTCATTGTCCTCAGCAGCAGCCATGGAATAACAAACTCTATGGTCTGACTCTGGATATAAACCAGGCACGTTTACATCATGAAGTAATACAGTTTTTGCGAGACATTTCGAATGAATCACTGACTTGAGCTTTGAATGGGTTAAACATTGTTTCTTCGTGACTGTACGAGTGATGTGTGTGGTTCGGTTGCCGGCTTGATGTATATAATTGCTTTAGAATGTACGACTTATTTGACCAATTACACTGCGCAAAAACATTATACTTCGGTTCCAGAAATACTTTCTATGCAAGCGTTTTACGTTAAAATCGTAGTTTTCTCGTATCGATTTTTTATTACAAGTAATGGGGTTTACGTATTCAAAATGTAGTCTGTTATTACAAACAATATGTGCAATAGTCAGATAACTGATATATAAATAATATATAATATATTGTATATGATATATGATATGTAATATATGATATAGGAAAACATATTTAGATTTTGTATGTAGGAAATATGAGTGAGGCCTATTTGTATTTTTTTACATTGGACAATGTATTTTGGCGATAATGGGCGAGTTTAACCCATTGGTCAGTCTTCTGAATTTATGTACAGGACACATTTACATCAGCTACTGCCTTTAAAAAACACTGCACTTTGCCTTACAACTAGATTACTCTAATAAAAAGTCTCTACCTATCTCCATCGAATGTTAGAAGAAACTGCTTTGGTACCTGTGTACACGTGTACAAAGATGCTCACAGTTTTTGCATATGAAAGTTCATGTTGCACGGACCAAACAATATTCTCTCTCTCTCTCACAAACACATACACACACACTTTCTCACTCTCTCTCTCTTACTCTATCTCTCTATATCTATTTATCTCTCTCGCTCTATTTCTTTCTTCGTGTGCTTAAGATTTAAACCTGTAGAGAACCACACAGAGGTTCTAATGCCAGATGTCACATGATCACAAGGCAAACCCATAAAAAGTCCATTAAGCTAGGAGGCCTAAGTGCTGCCTTATCTAGCTGACAGTTCTTCCAAACAGAGCTTTGTGCAGGGGGTTCCTACACTCAGCCTGCTTAACCACCGTTCATTTCTATTGCTTTACTCAGCTCTTTATGGTTAGATTGTTTCTATATGACCTTCCTCATGCCATTCAGTATTGACTGTGGTACTTAAACCCTGAATTGTCTAATTGTCTAAGACTGTGAACTTAAATTTACAGAGGAATTTAAACAGAAAGATTAAAAATATCTGTGGCGTTTCCTGGACTCTATGCTTTTTTGTGTGATACTCTACGTTGCTTTTACAATAATCACCAGCTTTTTGTAAGTTTGAAATTTGATGATAATAATTAACTCCATCCTGTTAAAAAGTAAGAACAGAAATGCTACAGTAAAATAAATATATGTTAAATTGATTTAATTGAGGGTATTATACAGTGTCCGAAAAGGAAGAAAGGTATCATCCTCTTACCATGGCGCTTTTCCTTGCCACTGTCGCCATCCGGCTTGCTCACTGGGGAAAATGAACCTTATTTCAACTTCATGATTATATCCTGTCTAAGTTTCTGTAAAAGCTGCTTTGCGACAATGTTCCATTGTAAAATGTGTTATAGATATGAAATTGAATTGAATGATCAAGAAATTAAAGTAGATGTAGGAATTTAAATACTGTAACATTTGTTTTCCTTTTACTGTTTTTATTTTTGTAGACATTTTATTTTTTTTTGGAGACGTACTGAAAGCCACACATTAAAAACTGACTCACATATTATGCTGCACATGTGCTAATAACTAACCCTGCATTAATGTATCAGCGAGCTCTGGCTGGCTGCACTTAACGATTTATACGGGAAATTCCACTTTGGAAATAATATTAATCAGACAAATATTTTATTAATTGTTTTTTTTAAATATGTTGTTAATTATAAACAAATGTTCTATTAAAATACACTCATGATTAAAACATATAATGTATATTCAGATTTAACGTAATATAAGACCACTATTAGCACAAAATTAATTGTTCTATTAAATATAACAAATGTTCATTTACACAGTTGTTTAAAAAGCGCAAAAGAGACTAAATACTCTAAGGTCATAATTATTTATTAACATCTGCTAAACAGAAACAAAACAACACCAAACGATATGAGAGACCCTTAGTGCACACGTATGAATTCATGCTTATTAATAGCAGTGTCTGAAGTGTATTGATATCGGGTGTGGATATTGCATGTATAGTGCTGTTAACATCTCTTCACCTGCTGCTTCGTTGTAGTCTTAATGATAGCATAGTTGTTATTTTTTCAGCTGTTCCGGCTACTGGACATGCATTCAATGCGATTGTCAGACTAATAGTGATCATGTGTACAAATAAATTTAAATAAAAGGCAATATTTTGTTTGGTACAAGTGCAGTTTCTCTTCAATAAACTGGTTAAAATGATTAAAAATTAAGTCAATAAATAAAAACAACAACATATATAATAATAATAATAATAATAGCTAGACATGATTATTTTTTATTATATTTATTATTTGCATATGTTACATTTTATCTATATGAATAAATTGCTAAAGAGGAAACGTATCAACATGTACTTAAAATACATCATGATTTAGTAATAAAATAAATTAAAAGATGACTATAATTTTTATTAGATAATCCCAGTGTTTTCTGGCTTGAAAGCCAACATCTATCACAAAGAGATGAAAGACAAGAGAGAAAACCTGCAGTTTTTACAAGTGATGAGCACGATTTAACTTTGACAACTATAGTTGACTGTGATAATTATAGGGGGATGAATGATCGAATCTGGTGCATATTGTTCTCTTATACTCTATGGTAACTGGTTAAGATAACTCATACATTACAGTACACATGGTCACTTACTAGATTATAAGACGGCAAATTGCATTTTCTTACTCTCACTATATTATATGGGAATAAGAATCACATATTAATGAGGCAAAAATACATATGACGCTTGAGAAGGGTGGTCAGGATAGTATCTATAGCTTTCCCGCCTCTATTTGTATCTCTAATGGTTAGAAACATTATTATTATTATTATTATTATTATTATTAATATTATTATTTAAATTGCATTTGCTATTCTAAATTTGCGATTTAATGAAATGAAAATGTTGAAATGTTTAGTTTTAAATGAATGTACTTACTGTGGTTTACTCATCCCCAGTATTTCTCCAAGTTTCAAGTAATGAACGAGGCTGTAAATCTAAAAGTTGATGTCTGTATATCAAGAATTAGTTTTATTTTCTTACTATGGAACACCAAGACGTCGTTCTAATTTACAACTGACAAAATAAAACACAATTGTAGTTTCCTTCTGGCAACTCCAATTAAAATCGTGTTTACCTGACCCAGACGGTCTTCTCCTGTGTTTCGCTGCGTTTGTTATGGTGCTTCTGGCACCTTAAAAAGACGACACATTGGTCAGAATAGAAAGAAATCTAGTAAAGAAACGCAAAAACTTCAGTACCTGTTTTCATCCCCCATTTTTTACAATGTTGAGAGATGTGTGGTCGTTTCCTGTCAGACAGTCAAAGGCTTCAGTGACACTGAAAGCGCCTTGGCTAGACTGCAACTTTCAACTTGACCTTGGCCTCCAGCAGCGCCTAAAGCCAGTCTAGAGTCTGGTCCTGCCAAATTCTGCCCATAGAAGCACGCATTCTAAAAACTCACACTTCACAAGGTGAATGTGATTTGATGTAACCTGTGTGTCAGTTTTATGTAGATCTTTGTAACTTTCATTGATTCGCTGTCAGTGGACACAATTTTTTTCTGTAAGATACAGCATGATTAAAACTATTACCTGGAATCTATTCTATTATAGATGGTTTCCTTCAGATGTTCAGGTTTCCTCCCGCATTCCAAAGTCATGCGCCAAAACTTAGTATGTGTGTTTGTGGTGGGGGGGTGTTATGTGCCCTACGATAGAGTGGCGCCCTGTCTAGGGTTGTTCCTGCCCTTGCGCCCAGAGTGGCTGGGTGGGCAACGGCTGGCCCCATGGAAATTAAGAGAAAGAAAATTATATTATATATTATATTCGATTATATAATATTTTATCTTTCATTTATATCAAGCGTCATTTCTGCATTTCATAGAAAATCGTCCCATGGACTATAACTAGGTCTAAAATGTATAAAAAATTATATTATAAAATATTATTGGTATGATGTAATATTTATCGATTGTTCTTTAATAACAGCAAAAATCCGGCAGTGCTCGAGAGTCTGAAATAGTGGTAATTTATACAAGTTCAATAGGTCTTTATTATTTAAAGTTATTTGCATAATAATGTGATAATATGTCTACTCCAGGTAAAATAAATGGCAGTGTTGTTTTATACAATCTGGCTGTCCAGCTACATTGGATATATTTTTAGAATTTGAATTAAACACAACTCGGCTTCAATCAAACACTAAACCTTGCAGGTGAGTAGTCCCTTTACTTTCTCTCAGTTCAGAGGATAAAAAAATCGTGCCTTTGCTTTGCATAATATTCTGCCTTCCGTGCTTCTGGTCCTGTTTTGCATATCACGTGCTTCTCTTTGTCCAATTACCGTTCGCCTTTGGGCTGGATGGGTGCGTGAGCGTCGCTTTACTCTCTCAAGTTCACCGTCGCATTTTTTCAGTCGTGAGGATTCCTGAAAGAGCTGGAAAAGGCTCAATGTTGGTCGTGCTATGACAGCGTCTCTGCTCCTCCATTCCCGCTGGATCGAGCCGGTGATGTTTCTCTGTGACAGCGGATGCCCAGACGATATAAGCAAGAACATGGAAGGATTCGCGGGAGGCAATTTCTCCGCCAACCAGTGCCGGAATCTCGTGGCCCACCCGACATCTCTTGCTCCAGGTGCGCCCTATGGATCGAGTGAAGTGCCCGTATCCGGTGTGACGGAACCTGTCAAACAGTGCAGCCCGTGTTCGGCAGCACAGAACTCTCCCGGGGCTGCTGCATTGCCATATGGATATTTCGGCAGTGGCTATTATCCGTGCCGAGTATCACATCACGGCGCAGTGAAGTCCTGCGCTCAGCCTGCCGCTTACGCAGACAAGTACATGGAGACGTCTGTCTCCGGAGAGGAGTTCTCATCTCGAGCTAAGGAATTCACTTTCTACCAAGGCTATTCTTCCGGACCATACCAACCAGTGCCTAGTTATCTGGACGTGCCAGTCGTGCCAGCGCTAAGCTCTGCTCCGGAACCGAGACACGATCCAATTTTGCCGGTGGAGACTTACCACCAACCTTGGACCATCACGAACAGCTGGAACAGCCCTGTGTATTGTCAAAAGGAGCAGACCCAGTCCAGCCATCTCTGGAAGTCCTCTCTTCAAGGTATAAGGCCTAATACTTCCATTCAACCTGCTGTTTATAATGGTTACAATATACCTGCGTATAATCGTGTGAATCAATATTTAAGAGTATTCTGTGAATATGGCTAAAAATTAACAAACAATTGTTAATAATTGTTAAATAAATAGGTAAATAAACTATTATAATAATGTTTTAAAACGTTGTTTTAGGATTAAATATTACAGATACAATGTTTATAGCTGAGTCCGTACTTGCACTTGTGCATTCATTAATATATAATATTTAATAGAAATATCCTCGACTTTTATCATTATAATCTTATTTATAATTTCATGTATGTGTTTTTTTAATGAATATGTTAACGAATACCTAAGAGGTTATATGGATTAATATACATATTTGTAAATATTTTTTATGCGAGTTCCCGCCTTCGTTTTAATCATGATTTGTTCTCATCTCGGACCCTAGACAATGTGTCAGGAGGTGACGGAGCTTCCAT
>JAOUQT010000042.1:17446629-17463123 GCA_025769995.1 Xyliphius kryptos | reverse complement strand
TATCTATCTATCTATCTATCTATCTATCTATCTATCTATCTATCTATCTATCTATCTATCTATCTATCTATCTTAGATAAATGCGCCGTTTAAACATAATCCTGTCTCGTTCGAATGTGATTAGTCTATATACTTTTTCACAATTTAGTTATCTTAGTCAGTTTCAGTTGCTGCTGTTGGGATGCAGGCCCCGCAATGCAGCAGAACCATATTTACATAGCAATAGAGCATCATTGAGACCGTATACGTGAGGCCACAGTAAGTCCTCGGATAGACAGATAACAGAGAGTTTGCTGCCACCAACAGGTGTAAAATGAAACAACATTTAATTTGTTAGACCTTTACAAATTACTGCGCCGTTTCACGTTGATTTTGTGTTAAAATAAAATGACACAGGTTGCATATTACACTTTCAAAACATTTACTATAAAAGGTGTCCTGTACAGTACGTTGTGGTCTTATTTCGTTACCAACTTTTATTTATTACATTATGTCGCTTCAGTGTTAAACAAAATAATTTTAAAATGATTATTTTTAAACGAAAACTACAATATATAGATTGTTGTTTATTAGGTAATTCATTTTTAATGTTGGATGTAGTTCAAATTGCAGCATTTCATAAACAAAACGACAAGATTTTAAAAAGTATTTTAACGAGAGAAAAATATTTTTCATCTTGTGTTTGCTTAGTTCGTTAATATTCAGTTTAATTGAAATATTTTCAAGCTTAAGAGTCATTTGATTATTGCAAATAAAAATATACATATAATTATATGACATGTAAATGTACCAGATTTAAGAACCACGATTTAATGAACCAGGAGGCAAATAAGAAAAAAACACTGTATCTGTTGTGGTATCCGTTTACGTTTTTAAACTCGGTAATTTCGTCTGCTAAAAGATAAAAACTTTAGTCGACTCTTAGCTAATTAATATTCAAATATCTACGAAACTGTGTGGTGCGTTTCTCCATAACTTTCAATCCCACAGATTAACAAATATTTTTATGGATTTTATCTAAAGATTTTATTATTGAGTTTTATCTTCTCAAAATGTTTTTAGAAGCCTTTTTAATCTCCGGACTAACGAGACGTTTAAGTAGTCCTTTGTTGACTCCGCCTCAGCGAGTGTATAGGAAAGACACACAAATAAGCAAAGACACACAAATAATAACATTTTTATTTTAATTCATGTTATGATAAAAAAAAACATAACTTAATGCAATATGTGTGTGTGTATGTGGTGTGTGTATGTGGTGTGTGCGTGCGTGCGTGCGTGTGTGTGTGTGTGTGTGTGTGTGTGTGTGTGTGTGTGTGTGTGTATATAAATGTAACTGCAGTGTACAGTGTGTGTTGTGCTGAACCAGCACATTAATGTGTTCAGAAGTCATCTTTTTTAACGTGTAAGTGCACACGACATCCCAGATTCAAAGTACTTATAAGTTATTAGTATAGATCAGAGTACTTGTAACTTATGAATGATTTTAAGTTATACGTGAATTACAAAGACTTCTGAGAAACGCTCTTAAATGTACAAAGTTTCGAAGAAATTAACGTTTAAAAAACGCAAATATGTTAATACCAATTAATTTAACAGAGTGTAAAATTGTTAAAGGTACCTTTTTCCTAAATACATTATCTATACACATATCATTTTTACAGATCCGTTTGCATCAATTATAGTATTTGCTTTTAAATTAGTGAAATGAGTTTGCTAACACAATCTGTGTGCACAAAATTAGTATTTATTATTGATTTTTTTGGCAGTAAGTGCTGGAACTTATATCAATAATATTAACATAATATATATTTGTACGTGATATTAATATATTCAGTGCAAACGTGTTATTGTTACTGCGAGCAAAGACATATTTAAACAAACCTGCACATTTTATTAGGGAAACCTAAGCATAATTTGGATTGGATCTTAGATGATTGTGTCTAATGGCTGTCATTCCGTCATAGTCGAAACTGTAGTCATTAGCAAAAACAAAAGAAAAACAAATTCTATCTGAAAATATAGGCAACATTGTTAAAAAAAAAAAACTAGTAAAGACGGTCTGTAAGACGGTCTACTAAAGAAGGACTAGAGCAAGTGCAAGGCAAAGGTTGGATTTGGGATCAGACAGTGCCCATGGCCCTAAAACACCATGAAAAGCATCACATCCCCCACTTAATTGCAGTAGACGCTGGAAGTTTAATGGCAAATTTACATTGACCAGAATAAATAAAACAACGATATAATTAAAATGTATATAATTTTACATTTAATTGTAACATTATTTATTGGTGATTGAAACTAAGATTGTCAAAATATCAACAAGAATGCTGCATCTCGTCGTGCTGATCAAACTATACCAAAATCAGAACTCCTTAGGTTAGAAGCATAGGTTTTTAAAAAGGTTTAAGGTTTAAAGGCATGGTAATTAAAATATTTAAACAATTAAAACACAATTATAATCTGAATCATTTTGGAGGTTTTCTGTATTTAAAAGCAAAAACTAACCAATACATTAAATCCATTTGCGTTGTAATGTGGCTGACTTATGGCGACTTCAGATTTTAACGTTTTGATAACATTTGTTTTTTACACAAGCATCCATGTTTAAGATTAAACCATGTGTTCATTTCGTTGTGTATGTGTGTGCGTGTGTGTGTATGTACGATCGCCAGTCGAGCTCGTGTGCTAATTATTTTACCACACTCTTTAGAGAATACAGTCAGTCTGTTAAAATATTTCATAAACACTACTTTAGATAAATTAACACAATTAATATGACAGACATATTAAAGTTTGGAAAAGGGGAATAAATTTAGAAGCACCGTAAAAACATTTACTAGATTTTGTTTTGTACATTAAAAAAAATATTTTTTTTAAAAAAGTGTGCAGAATAAAATTCCAACAGAAGAACTGTGAAACACTTACCATATTTAGACGATTAGCACTTGAATACTATATTGTATTCCGGCATTACAACTCTATAGTTTTTGCTTCCGCTCCAAAAAACTAACATGCAAAAAGACAAAACATCTTAACAACTATTACAAATCACGTTGCTAAAAGCAGCACATTATTTATTTAAAACTTAAATGTATCCAACCACGAATTTTAGACGGTACGGCTTTGTTGGAGCTTCTTTACTCGTGATTTCAAGTCTAATTGAAGTTCAGGAAGCTATAAAAGCAGTGTCGCCTAAACAATCTCAGTTTATCTCTGCAGACAAAAAGCTGCTACAAGGCTAAAACCCCACCATAAACGCGCTTATATCTCAATGCCCCCGTTAAGTATTGATTCCATCCTGTCCTCGTTTCTGGAAAACTTCCGGTAACAAACAATTTTAGATTTGCTGAAATAATTTCTTTAAATGATGATCGTAAAAAGAGAATAAGTACCATAGAAACTGCAATATGGCATTTTAATTGTTGATTAAGCACAATATTTTAGTTTATAGTTGGACTTCCCTTTTTTTCGTGAAACTGGGCTTAATCAGACTTCTCTACTCTAACGCCTTATGTCTGCACAAGGATAACACCAGCCTTCTTTCTTTATATAGGCCAATGTACTTTTAACAGGGCCACAGTCCAAGTTAAAACTTTATGGCCCTAAACAAATGTTCAAACCATTCGTTTACTCCACTATATTTCGAAGGCGCTGTGAGATGTCATTTAGTATTTTTAAAACGTTAACCTTATTGTGGATAGAAGGTTTACATTTAATATAAAATGTCCGTAAATTATTCTGAGTTGCTAAAGTGTTCTAATTGTGCTTCTAGACATCGCCACCTAAATGTGCATGTACTAAATTAGTTTAATATAGATTCCGACATCTGTAAATACACTCATGTCCTATTCGATGCCCGGTGAATCAGTGAGGAAACGTTTTTTTTGTTTTGTTAATTAACTGCATAAGTAGACACTTGTAATTATAATTATATTTACACAACAAATATTCCATAAACTTGCCTAAATAAATGAAAAAAAACTATTAATTAGGACGCTTTTGAATGGGTTGGGGTACTTTAGGTATTGCACGCTATTACAAAAATACAAATGAATTAACTCATATAATCGTAAACAACAACAACATCAAACTGCGTAAACAGTGATCATGCGTCTGAAAGAAAAGAAAAATCATGTCTTAATGCTAAAGCGTTAAATATAAACTTTCGCAGAGACCTGTCCTGTTTTAACAGTAATAGTAAATACAAATATTTTGTGGTTATCAAAAACACAATAGATTTTAAGAAAGAGCTGGTTTGTGTTTTTTGTTTTGTGCTTTTTAAACTCCGACACGTTGAACACGTAGGCTACGCACATGCTACATTAAAGCCTACTCTTTGGAGTAAATGTCAATTTCTGGCCGTGGTCACATGACTCTCTGCTCTCTGCAATGGATGGAGATGGATCTCCACGTCACCTCACGGCTCAAAATTTCTACTCGGCGATTGCGCCCCAAACCCACAAGAGCTCTGCTCGGCACAACGATGTGAAGCAGGACCGGGCTTGTGCTAAGGGCCTTTAGATGATGGATTATGATGAGCGCGTATCCGTTGGGTCTAATATGTATTTGCCGAACTGCACCTACTACGTTTCCGGAACGGACTTTTCCAGCCTGCCTCCTTTTCTGCCCCAGACCCCGTCTTCTTGCCCCATGACATATCCCTACTCGTCGTCTAATTTGCCCCAAGTTCAGTCCGTCAGAGAGGTAGCGTTTAGAGACTATGCCATTGACACTTCCAGCAAGTGGCACCATCGGGCCAATTTGCCTCACTGCTACGCAACCGAAGATATGGTGCACAGAGACTGCTTGCCCAACCCGGGCAGTTTGGGGGACATGTTCTCGAAAAGCAGCTCGGCTGTTTACCACTCGGGTTCCGGCCACACAGCCGGCGTGTACGGCAGCGTGGGGAGGAATGGGGTTTTGCCGCAAGCCTTTGATCAGTTTTTCGAAACGGCCTACGGAAACACTGAAAACCAGAGTACCGAGCAGGCAGCCAGCAGATATAACAGCAGTAAAGCTGCTACAGTTTCAGCGGCAGCTGCTGCAACTTTGGCCTCGAGAGCCGACACGTGTCGGGAAAGCGAGGAACCAGACCGCCGCGAGGAGAGCAGCAGCCCCGAGTCGTCTTCCGGCAACAACGACGAAAAATACGCGACCACTAGTACGTAAGAAGCCTCGAGTCGGTTATGGAAAAAAGTTTGTAATCTCACGCGCCACTGTTAAAGGTTTTATGTGCTGTTTTATAAGCATATAAGGTTTATAGAGGGCCTGTAGTTTTACCCTAACAAAACTTTGTTATAAACGGGATCACGTGCTTTAAGTTTGAAATTGGCCGTGAATGATAGGGTATTTTAACGCTTTGGTCTTTAAAGTCCTTTTACTTTTGTGTTTTGCGTTATATTAAAAAACACCCAAAATACGTGCACTACGCAGATGGGTCTAAAACATTTTACCTCCACAAGTCTGTTAATTTGCTTTACTTTTTAAGTTGCTGAATTTTGTTTTAAACCATAAAGTGAATTCTGCATTTTAGCGTTTAATAATTAGCTAAATGCCACGGCACTACTTTGAAACATTAATTGGTGCTGTGCAATTTACATAAACCTTTTAATAACTTCCGCACTATCATATTTATTTAAAATAAGTTATCTTCATAGATCTTTTAGAAGAAACATACATTTTCAGTTAGCGTGCACTGATTTGTAAACGGAATTGTATTTAGTTCTGTTTGAATTGTCGACGACCCAACATTTAGAACTTTTTGAAAAGTTAATATATAACACAATTCGTTTTAATAGAAAACAATTGTTTAATTGTCCTTGTTTTGTGTTTGTTTGTTTTTCTTAGATGGACAAAAAGCTCGCAAAAAGAGATGTCCCTATTCCAAGTATCAAATCAGGGAACTGGAAAGAGAGTTTTTCTTTAGCGTTTACATAAACAAAGAGAAGAGGCTACAGCTCTCCAGGATGCTTAACCTAACTGACCGTCAAGTCAAAATTTGGTTTCAAAACAGGAGAATGAAAGAGAAGAAATTAAACAGAGACCGTTTACAGTACTACACGGCAAACCCTTTGCTGTAGAGGTTGTGTGAGAATTGAGAAAGGGTGAACTTCAAGGTCGATGCGCCTGCACATTCCGGGAGCGGAGCTGAAGGTCCAGGAACCTCATTTTACCACGAATAGGCTATGCAATGTCGGCGAGATTATTGTTGTTGTTATTATTATTATTATTATTATTATTATTATTTTATCATTGAATCGCCATTCACTCAACTGTCAGGTAAATTTAACAGGGTTTTTATCGTTAAAGATTTTGTGGACTTGTTTTCTGACCAACGTTGTACTTCATGTACTTTTGCAAATGTATGTATGTGACTAAACATATCAGCTATTTAGAACAACGTGTATTTAAAAAAAAGAGGAATCACTAAGTTTACGTTTATATCACTTGTCTCAGTTTGGCTTCATGTGTTTAAATTATACACGCACAATTCATTAGCACGCTATAACCAGCGGTTTAACTTTTTTTTTTCGAATGGACTGGGCTTGGTCGAATTTTTTTACTTGACTTCTCTTATTTTGTATGCTAAACTTAGTTTTGACGATTTTGACATTGACGATTGGTCATTTGGACGTAGTGCGTAGCTTATACATATGTACAAAAATAAGAAATAAATAACCAGATGGGTATGCAGCACACATAAAGCAATGGACTTAGCCAAGCCGAAGAGAGACTGCTTAACATGTCACTGTTGTCACCAAAAATATATTTACATACAACTTTAAATTCTCAAATGTCATTTTTTCTTGTATGATATACTGTGGAATATGTATTTAGAACAAAAATGTATAAATCAATCATTTAAAAAACGCCAACATTTTCTTGTATTATTGTTATTATTGTTGTTGTTTTTTACGTAGGAAGAAAAACGTGTTCCGGAAATTTTTCATTGCCTCGGATAGTTAAAGCCCAATCGAGGATCAAGTAACTGCTGTTATTAATGTCTCGTATCCATTACGGAATTGCCACAAAACAGTAATGGATGTCTTAGTGCATTAAATATGCCCTTAAAACTCCTCCGATTTCGACCTCCCATGCAAAAATTTAAGACGGAAACGCCTTTTAAAACGCTTATTTTACTATGTTAATAATTTGTTCAACTGATTAAAATGACTAGCATTTAATATAAGATTATTCGTTTGTATATGTACTACTTGTACTTCAAATTCAGTGCTTCCTATGAAAGTTTCGTTTAGCCTATCTAAGGGTGTCCAGGCCAGTAAATTTAATAAATTAACGCAAGCGTAAGCTAATGTAAAGTTTTTTAGCGCATCCTTTAAGGCATTGTGGAATTTGGACGCCCCTCCCCCACCGGCGTTGCTGTAGCAACTTGGCTATAAAACCCATCTTAGTCTGGAGCATTTGTACAATTGGGGTGCGGTGCAATAAACTGTCTGAGAACCAAGGTTATTAACTGTGACTGAGGGCGAGAAAAGCGGCAGCCACAATCACTGAAAGCTCGCGTTCACTGGCTTTTCTGGCATTTGTATTAGGCTCGTGGCCGTGGTTCTCAGGAGTTCTGCTCTCTGATCAACGAAGCTTTTTCCACACGGTGGCGCCTTTCAGCTCAATGTCATTGCCATAGGTTTAACATTACTACTGAATAGCACTGTATGCTGGATTTTGAAGAGGCTGTGCCTTTATAAGGTAACCATTAATGAATTGTTAATGAGTTAAAATGATAATTGTACAATAACAAGAAATATACAAATACGCTGGCTATTTAATACTTAACAAGCATATATGTTTAACAGTTTTTTAGTTCTTAAAAATATGACTATTTTGTGATTATATAAATCAACAGTCACATTAAATATTAAAGCACTATTTACTAAATAGTGAACAAGGGCTAAAAATATATTATAAATATATTGAAACCTTAACAGAGAAAGAAAACCACGGATATTTGTGATCGTGATAGTTTTATATTACTGTGGTTAAATGTACGTAAATAAAATATGTTTTATGTCCACTGTCATATTAATCAAACAAAAACAACACAGATATTCAAAGTTACAGTTTTGTATTGTGGACAAATGTGTGTTAATAAAATATGTTTTATGTCTACTGTCAAATCTTTAAAACATTGAATGTACAAGGAACATCAGCCAAAACGTCTAGACTACAGCATAATGCTGCTCCCGTTGCTCTCAATTACATGTGACTATACAAAACAACAGGTAATTACCCTTAATTTATAGTGTAAAAATCGGAATAACGCATAACAAGTATATTTTATTTACAAGAAATACATAGAAGAAGGTTTTTTTGACCATGGAGGTGAACACTTCAGCGGCAAGAGGTAATAAACGTTTGAAATCTTTTTCTTTATTTTTTCATCCTTCTCCTCCTCCTCCTCCTCCTCCTCATCATCATCATCAACAACATTATGGGGCTCATTTTCATCATCACCCCTTTTCTTGTTCTTCATGTTCTATTTTTTCTTTTTTATTATCGTTATTAGGCCTACTAGTTCTAACGATTTTCATTGGCTTGAATGTCACCCCTACAGGAGAGGAAGTGTATCAGGTATCTTTGAAAAGAAAAGCTGTAACCGTGGAAGCAATACTTGACAAGTTCTTCACGTTCTATTAGAGATAAATCTGGTGGCTGAAAATTGATACCGCCACAACGGTTATGCTATGTGGGCTCTGTGGGAGGAGTCACAGGCCTGAATAGGTTTCAATTGGCTGTTAGCGCGCTCCGAGTTGTACGGTTATCAGCAATCATAATTCAGAATGTTTTCAACAAGAAATTACTTCCAGAAACGGCTATCTTCTTTGGCCTTCGATTTATACAGCTAAGATGTCATGCTCCGACAGCTCATCTGCAAATCCATTTTTGGTAAACTCGTTGATTAGCAGTAGAACGGAAGGAAATTCTCACTATAACCAAAGCGATGGCACCTATTTACCTCCAAGCTCCGACTACACATACGGATTGTCATACTGTGGTTATTTCCCTGGACACAAGAGGACAGAGAATCAAATAATGGGACCCGTATCCAGTCCGTATATGCAGGGAATGGACTCGTGGTTGGAGACGTCAAGATCTTTTCAAGCAGAACAGCCCAGCAGTCAACTCGGCTGCAGGTCGTTTTCTCACACCATAAAAGAAGAAAACGCATACTGCTTATACGAATCGGGAAAGTGTTCCAAAGACACTGTGACAGAGGACGTAGCATATACGCGAGTGTCGACCAACTCTTGTCAAGCAGGGAGCAACGGGAGTGTTCCTGTGCCCGGCTACTTTCGACTCTCTCAAACGTGTTCATCGACCAAAATTTACTACCCGAATGAGCCGTCTGATTCAGTACATTTTTCTCGTCATGCTGAATTGCGTTTGGGCCTAACTGCAAAAACGAACGGGAGAGAAAGCGAAGAAACTGTCGTCTTAACAGACGACGAAAATCGGATATCGCCGGGCGGCCCTACTTTATCCCCACAACGAGAAAGCGGAGAAGAAAGTCCGGGAAAAGCGAATAAAGGTTTGTTCTGTACTTTAACATTACTTGTAACAGCATGTATTTGTGTAATGAGAACACGTACCGTGTAGAACAATAAGAATACATTGCCTGTGTGCTTTGTTAATATTTATACGCAGAAATATGTAATAAAAATAATCAGCTCCATGTAGTAGAACTTGGCATTTTAAGCATACATTTTGTCTTTGAGTGTTTGTAAGCCTGAGTTTTATTCTTTGCCGAATTCCTACCAGTACGTGACTACTGCAATTATTATTTGCCGTATCACATAGATTAATAGCGTTTTAGAATCAAGAAAAAATGCAATCAACTTTTATACAAGCACTAATAAAATAGTTTTAGGTTAAGTATTTTATATAGGCCTATGTATTAGGTAAAATATGAAATACCAAATTATCTAAATACAATTCTAAGAAAACGTCAAATGCAGCGTTTAAAATATTGCAAGAGAGTAAGGTATTCTTTAAAAACTGCTGTTAGTTTCAAGTACATTGCTTATATATGTAATTTGGATCTACTAAAAAGGTTAACGGAATACACTGTTTTTCATGATAAAAAAATTAAAAGCCAGTTTGATGCTAATTGAAACAGTTGTATTCTGAAAGTATATGTTTATTTTCTTTCTTTTTTTACATTTGCTGAAAACACACCCCTTGCTTGTGGTAGATAATGGTAAGCTGATGGTATCACTGAATTTTTCAGACAGTGTTATTTTTTAATTTTGGACTTGTACGTGTTTTTTGCTCTTTAGAAGAAGAATGCAAAACAGAGAGCTCAGTCAACTGGTTAACAGCGAAAAGCGGAAGAAAGAAACGTTGCCCGTACACTAAGCACCAGACACTGGAACTGGAAAAAGAGTTTCTTTTCAACATGTACCTGACCAGAGAGAGACGCATGGAGATCAGCCGCAGTGTTCATCTAACGGACAGACAAGTAAAAATCTGGTTTCAAAATCGCCGGATGAAGCTAAAGAAAATGACTCGGGAAAACCGCATTCGGGAGTTGTCCGCAAATTTCAGTTTCACTTGAGGACGGCATCACCAAATTCAGTGGCACTAAAGTAAAATAAGTGCGGCAAAAGTTTTTCATGGGACGCATAATGTTATTTTAATTATCAATTATGTGGTTATTTTCTCGAAAATAAAATGAAAATATTTAAATAATTAATTTGTTAAATATGTAGTTAATCGCTTGTGCAAATGTTATTGAATTAGAAATATAATTAGGCATTATCATCAGGCTATTTTTTTTACAAAGCTAACCAACACGACTGTCCATAAATAAATAACAGACGATAATCTACCTCAATTGGGCATTTTTCTAAATAAATATTTGTATAGGATCGCCTGTTTTTTAATTACATTTACCCGTAAGTAAGCTATGGACTACTGGTTAGAAGTGAGATTAACTGCATTAATAAATTATTAAACTAATAACAACAATAAAAAAAACACAAATTAAGCTAAAAAGGCCTACCATTATCTTTGAATCGCGTGTCCACTAAGGCGCCTTTCCGATCATCTTGAACGCACACATAGCCTACTTCCGACATGTATGTGATGTTAATTTAAAATCCTTTTGTGTCGCATAGGTTACTGTCAGTGTTTTTTCTGCTAATATCAGTTCACAGGTTACATCGTATACGCTGTCAACATGTGTTAAAAATGTTGCTTGATAAATTTTACTGTCTTAACAATTTGCAGATTATCATGTTTTGTTCGATGTACATATAGGTAAATAGTATACACTAGTAACTGTACATAGTAATTGTAGTAACTGTTATATATGCATGCTGTAAAAGACCGTTTAAATTCAGATGCAATCGTCCTTCTTTAATGTACTTGTTTCCGTGACGTCGAAAAATGACTGTTTCGAATTATTGGATAAAAGTTAAAATAAAGGTTCAAGTTATTAAACTAAGTTTTATTTTTAAAATAAGCTTAACATGTGGGTTTTAATGTGGGTTTTAACATTTGTCCAGGCCCATGCACCTTTTTTTAAAATTTAAGGTACAATTTGTAGTTTTCTTTATTAAATAATTATTCTGGTAATAATTTGGCATTTAAGAATATATAACATGTGTGTTCGAATATAATGCCTGTTTTTAAGCTGCTGTGGAAGAAAGAAGACTGCTGAGTGATTTAGGTAGTTTTATGTTGTTGGGCTTAATTGCGTACCCCCCACAACACGAAACTGTCTTAATTGCCTTGCAGTAAATGACGCCTCAACTCTTCATTTCGACCTAATGTATCTAGTGTGAGAATGTCACTGTTTACTTTTAATTGAAGAGTACGCGGTTGTTTTTTTTATTTTATTGTTTTTGCCTGTTTAGTACCCGGGATTTTTTTTTCGATTTTTATGTTGACAAAAAGAAGTGATGTAACTGATGTTTCTGTGGTATGCAGTCACAACAAGGCCTCGGTTACGATCAACGCACTTTAGCCAAAGCCGTCTGTCTGTTGTAGAGCAGGCCGCTAGGCCACGCCTTCATGGCCGGATACTTCCGCCACTCTGAAGAAGTTACACAAAAGCTTTATTGGCCATATTCAGGCCAGACAGCCAAATAACCTGAAGTAAAGCAGCGTAATTGCCCTGTTATAAACGCAGCTTGTTATAACACTCAGCAAGCTGCACTGTCAGTGGAATCTACTGAGATGGTATAATCTAGGCGATACTTCTACATTCAAAAACTGGTTATATTCAGTTTTGTGATATAGTGACCAATGACTTAATTATTTACATTATGTTCTGGGTACAAAGAGAAATTCATATATATATATTATAACATTACTATTTAATAACTATTTTATGTGGTAATGGATAAGGCTAAATGACAGCGATGCGATCGTTTAATGGGTGTTTTATTGGCCCATTTTTATAAATGTTACAAAACATAAAACAAATCGCAGACAAACAAAATACATTTTAATTACTTATATATGCGTATGTGTTTTTCATAGAAACAAACATGCTGACTGGAAAACATGTGAACAGATATCCACTTTTCCTGTTTATTAATTTATTTCAAAATGTATATAAGCACCCAAACTTCAACTCTGAAATCGCAACATTCAATGACTAGGACCATTGACTAGGTCATATCTCAACAGTACCATGGCACTTATTGCCATATAAACCTTTCTTATGGGTTAAATAACGATTGTCTTTTTTGTTTAAAGTGTCTGTAATATTTTATTTTACCATCTGCTTTTATAAACACATAAAGACTCCATTGATATTTGATATATTGATTACATTGTATTTTATCGATTGTGTTCACAATTAAGGTAAACGTCTAATAAGAAATATATAGCAAGTGTTCCATGATTTTTTTCCCTTAAATTAAATTCAGCAAATAAATTTAAATATAATCCATAAGATTAATCATATTTAAACAAATTGATATATATATATATATATATATATGTGTGTGTGTGTGTGTGTGTGTGTGTGTGTGTGTGTGTGTGTGTGTGTGTGTGTGTGTGTGTGTGTGTGTGTGTGTAAACGCATTGATAAATCTGGATGCTCTATCAACAAGCCTGCAGAAAAAATGTGGCTAAAACGCTAGTTTATGCGACCCCCTTTATTGTTCTCCTGGAGGGTCACGTGTCTGTGTCATCCAATCCGGTCTCAACCTCAGTTCAACTTATCAAAGATCTGTAGTTCACAGTGAAGTCGAGCCGCTCCTAGATTTGCACAGATTCTGCAGTTGTGTCGATTCCGTGGTAAGCACTCTGCGAACGGACACTCTTGTTTCTGGTTATGTCGACCCTGGGTACTTTAGGTTATTACGCTGATTCACACATTCCACATGAAGACGGTGATCACTTGGGACAGAGGTTTTCGAACGCACCGGCGCTCCAGAGCCAGACTCGAGAACCAATGCTTTCTGAATACGGCGAACCCGACTCGTACGCTTTCCAAGCTAAGTCGGCTATTTTTGGAGCATCGTGGAGTCCCGTGCCCGTGCAGCCCTTAGGCAGTACATCTATTGCATACCATCCATATATACATCAGCCGTGTCCAACAGGCGAGCCTGATGGAGCATCCGCGCGCGTCTGGACTCTCGAACCGCTTTCTGCATCCGTGCCTTTCGCGGGATTATCCTCGGATGTGCATCATGAGATTAAACTTGAACCACTGGTTGGGAGCGGAGAGTGCCCTACGATGGATGCACGGACTCTAATGTCTTCTGATGCTAAGAACAACGCGGCCCCCATGGTAAAGGAGGCGGATCCGTGCTGCGAGGATGTGGCCGAGGCAAGAGACGAGAAAACGTCAACGGATAGCAAGCCTGATTTGGACCCGAGTAAGTGCTGATCTGTTCCGACTGGTTTCCGCATTCCGCAATAATCTTCATCCTCTTGGCCTGCTATAGTAAAAATACGAAACGTTGCCAAAATGTGTTCTCGTTTAACAAGCTACCAGATTATTTTATTATGAAATCAGTTCACACATATGGAATGGTTTTGCAAAATGTAGACTATAGGACATCCGTTTTGTCGCTCCACCTTTTCTTTAATTCGTGTTTTAAATGTATTTAACAACTGGCAAATTATTTACAAATGAAATAGTGACTACGTTTAAAATATATATTACTAATTTTAAATCATATACTGCTTAATACAGTATTTTCTTAGTTTCTAGAAAAGAAATGTAGGCCGTGATTTACCAAACATGGTTACTTGAGAAGATATAGCGTCGCATCTTCATACTTATACGAAACCAGAGACAGGTCATAAAATGGCCGCAGCCTAATCTAAATGGCAATATCACGAGCTTTGATTTCCCTTTCCGACCTTTTTTCAGATAACCCTGCGTCCAACTGGCTACACGCGAAGTCCACGAGAAAAAAACGCTGCCCGTATACTAAGCATCAGACTCTCGAGCTGGAGAAGGAATTTCTCTTTAATATGTACCTTTCTCGTGACCGTAGATATGAAGTGGCAAGACTGCTAAATCTCACCGAGAGACAAGTTAAAATATGGTTCCAAAACCGTAGGATGAAGATGAAGAAATGCAACAAAAACCGCCCAAAAGACATCTGAAGTTAAGACTAAACTAATAATGCACATTGCAATGTTTTGGACAGTTTTCTTTCCTGTGCACAGAAATAATGTTTGATTACTCTGTTCTTACGTTGAAAACAACACCAGTTTTCTTGTGCAGTTATTCTCGTTCTGAGAATTTGCATGTGTGTTTGTCTAGAATTTATTTTTTATTTGTGTGTTGGTCATTTGTGTCGTGTTTGCTTGTTGTGAGTTTCCACTGTGTACAGTTGAAGGTTCTGTTGCTGTTGTGGGAGCACAAGATGTAGTCGAGTGATTTCAGGGATAGGCTATGTACTGAAAAGCTCCTAATAGTTGATGTTTATTTGCATGACTGGTAGGCTTCTTCATTTTCTTGAATGACCCCTACCAAATATTTAATGTTTAATGTAATGTTTAATGTAACTACCTAGATGTATTTGAACTACCTACTATTTGCATTATGAATATTCGTGTTTTGTCTTGAGACATCGGTGAATTTTGTATTATAAACATGCTTGACATTTATGTGTCTAGAAAAGAATCCAGTTGACGTAATTACCTCACATAATTAGTAAACACAGTGATTTTAATTAAATGATCATCTGTGTAGATGACAAAATAAAGGTCTAAGGTCCCTAATTTTGTTTTATTTCTTGTTTGTACTTTAAATCGTGAGTAAATTTTAAATCAAATCTCCGTTGTTTACATGTATATGTTTAAATAGATTTATTAAATCTTTTTTGGGGCAGATATTGGGATTAGGAAAAAAACAGAAATCACTAAAACATTTGTGGTTATTACGAGAAGACTCTTATATTATATATTCTTTGGAATATGTTACAATCTCTGCTGTGTTGGGACTATCCTAAATATACGATTCTTTCTTCGATAGAATAACAACAAACGAAACCCACAGATTTAACAACAGTTAAATAATTGAGTATTAACCTGCCTACATTTATCGTCTCTCAGTTATTAACATTTTTATAGTTATGGTCACGACTTGTTTTGTTCTGTAAACAGTGGGTGCGTGCAATAGCAGCGATTTACTATTTATAGACAGCTTTAGGCTATAAACTTTGTCGAACATAACACATTTAAACACATATTCATGTTTGCACAACAATATTACCCTTACCTAAAAAAACAAGAATATAAGATACAGTATCGAATGTGAACTCGTTAGATTTTCCAAACAGACGTTAAAACAGGGGAAAATCATTGCGGCCTTTACAGACAGTGCTATAAAATGGGCTCTGTCTAGTTTTTTTGGTTAATTACTTTATTGCGGCCACAATCCTGACGCTTCAGATTTGTCCCTTTTGCTACACGGTTAAACGATGTGTCCTTAGGAATTTAAGAAACATAAAAGGCGGTAAAATTTTAATTGCGAAGAGCCACAAAGTAGGTTACTCTCTGCCCTTATTGGTAACATGGCCTAAATCCCAATTTATTGCTTATTATTTCTACAAAAACATTCTCTATTAGCCAGAATATTTTGAATGGGGTTACATTAACATCTGTAAGAGATCAAACGCAATAAATGTAGTTTACGTTACGTATAAGTCAAATAAAATAATATTTTATAGCGTCTTATAGACCACCAGCTTTGGACATTTCACCGTTTCCAAATTCAAAAATTTCGTGATCGTTAATGAGCTGTTGTTAGTCAGCTATTTGTAAATGCTAATTTTAAAATGCATAATAATAAAAAACATACACTTCATTCAATTTTTATAATAGGCCTCTAATTGGAGTTCTAACATAAGACTCAAGGGTTTATTGTCATAAGTAGTATGAAATGTGTAATCTGCACGACCTCGAGGAATACAAGTATTAATATTAAAGAACACAATTTAACAATTTAAGTACATTTAAAAATACATATAACACATGTTTCATAAATGTACTGAATATATA
>JAOUQT010000042.1:17414984-17426547 GCA_025769995.1 Xyliphius kryptos | reverse complement strand
ATGGCTTAAAATCCCTCTGACCACTGTGCAAGACTTGTATGTGTCATTCCCAAGATGAATTGACTCTGTATTGGCCGAAAAAGGAGGCCCTACACCATACTAATAAATTATTGTGGTATAAAAACAGGTGTTTCAGTTTCATTGTCCAACCCCTGTATATTTTTGGTTCTTATAACCAGAACCTGGGTTCGGTCAAAATTTCAGTAACTCCACATGCATACAAATATATGTAATCATACAGTATCAGTTTGTAAAGAATGTTTTATTATATTATAATATTAATGCACTGGGTAGTGCTGTCGCCTCAATGCAAGACGGTCCCAGATTCGATCCCTGGTGGGGCAAATCAGGAAATTTTGTGTGGAGTTTGCATATGTTCAAGCTGCAAGTGTTCACGAAGGTGGTCAAGACAACTTTCTAAAGTGCAGTCTGAGCATCAAAAAAAGGAAGAAAGGTGATTAGAATGACCTGATTGTTGTACCACACAGACTAGTCTAAGTATTTCAGAAACTGCTGATATACTTGGACTTTCATGCACAACCATATCTATTGTTTACAGATTATGGTTCGAAAAAATTAGAAAACAGAGGAGAATGTGCAGACTGGTTCAAGATGACAAAATGGCAATAATAATAACCATTGGTTACAAGAAATGCTGAATACCATCTATGCTGAAAGTATGCGACAAAATATTAAGGCAGTTCTGAAGGCAAAAGGGAGCCCAACTTTTTACTAGCAAGGTATAGCAGTGGCCAGTGAGAGTACATAAGATAAATAACTGCCGGGAGATGGAAGTTAAATTTATAGCAGCTCAGGGAGTAACCATTTGTTCTGCATGAATGTACAGAATGTTCTAAAATTCCACAATCAATATTCATCCATACTCAAATTCAATACAAATGAAAATGTGAGTTTTCAAAACAAAAATACGAGTGCATCTTTTTAATTGCGACTTTGATGAATGAAGTCTAAAAATGTATAATCGTTGAGATAATAATTTAGAAAAACAAATACACTGGCTGCTTTGGTGCATTAAACTTTATTGTGTTACTATGAGCCTTTGCTGTGTAGGGCTCATGCACACCCCTTCAAAGAGGCAGAAGTACTGATTGTATTTTCAAAGCAGTTTTATTTCAGCTCAGCGTGACTATTATTAGGCAAATATTAATAGTTGCTGTTTTATTTTATTATTGTTAGCGTATTACTGTTTACAATAACAGGAAAGATAGAATAATTCACAGGTACATATTGGGTAAAATGATGTGGTAATGTGTACGAGACCCTGGAAGTGACCACATCAGGATAAAAGTGTTTCATTACAGAATAAAGCTGAGCTTTCAGGAGCATGTTTTATTGATTAACAGTAATTCTTCAAGGGTGGCACGGTTGAGCAGTGGATACTAGTACTGTGGCCTCACAGAAAAAAAGTTCCTGGGTTCGAACTCCAGGTGGGGTGACTCTGGAAATTTATCTGTGGAGTTTGCATGTTCTCATTTGTGTTGGCGAGGGTTTTCTCCAGGAACTTAGAGTGGAGAACATGCAAACTCCACAAAGAAATTCCCAGGTCGCCCCACCCGGGGATCGAACCCGGGTCCTCTTGCTTGAAAAGCAGGTCATACAGAATAACTATGTGCTCATTTTCAGCAACATATTATTTACAGCAAAGTGAAACATTCACACACTTTATGCTCCAATATATTCCTAAGCTCTCAAATCAATATAGAAATACACACGTTTGATCTTTTAAAATGTACTATTTAAAAAGAAAACTTAAAATCTGACATTTTCAGTGATATACTGCAGCCTGTGAAATCTACAGTACCTGGTGTAATACTGTATACATAAATCTAGTGTGCCTGTCGGTCATAGGTTAACAAGAATATAATTTAAAAATTTCGAAGGCAATGTTTTAAAACATACACGAGGATTATATTGACGGTCTGGAATACGCCACAACTACACACACAAACGCGCACACACCACTACACATTCCTCCCCTGTAGGCTGGTGCCAGAAGCTAACACGTGTGAACTGAGGTGAGTCCAGATCAAACAAGGCTGTCTGAAAGGAGATGAGATACGAATGTGCTGCTCTCTTCTTCTAAAGGTCAAAGGTTACTCCATCTCTCCTCTCCCCCTGTGTGCCGGATGAAGATTTGGCCAGGTCAGCTGTAGTTCAAGCGCTGGTGAGATTTTTTTTTTAAAAGAGATGGTTTAACAGATTTCAGACTGTATTGGACATAGACTTTGAGCAAGATGTTCACATTGTAAATTATACTGTATACTGTACTGTGATAGGATTCTACTTAAAGTTTATCTACTTGGCTTCCAAAGAAGACTTTCACTGATTAAAATAATCAATCAGGTTTTTTATCTGTAAAACATATGTTTAAAAATAAAAGGTTAGCCATTAATTTAAATTGTTATACTTCCTGAAAGATGGATAAGGTAAACAGAGAATTGGGATTCAACAAAGCACATATCTCGTGGCAGGTTAACAAAGGCCTGTTTACTGTGTACGTGATCTCTGTGAAAAAGTGCCAGAACAATTAGAGAATATAAGCAAATAATTTAAACCCATACACTTAATACTGATTTAAAACCAAACTGAATCCATAATGTCGTTGTAAAATAAAACATCATAATTTTATACAAAATGAGTAAATACGTCCACTTAAAAATGAACCTACAAGCAGGTACCTTGCAACGGGGCAAACAATCAAACAATTGCTAGTTCAACCCGAGGTTGCTAGATGTCCCGATTTTTTTTTTAATTTTTAGCCCCGGAAGACGTATTCTGAGTTAAATGTAAGTACAAGCCGAAAATAAAAATACACGATGTAATATGTACAGTGCTTGGGGCCCCCAAATTCCTTGAAACGGCGCTGCATATAAACTGGCTACGGCCTGGCTCAAACTGTTAAATACGCCTATGTTCTGTGCACCGCTTTTTTTTTAGCGTTAGTTAGCCTTTACTTCCATGTTCCTGAACCAGTTAACTGCAAAACTTCCGTGTTTGAAAGGCTATTGTTATTATTCATTCCGCCCCATGGCGAAACCGTGCTCGGATTGGCTATTGTCCATTCATGGCATCATATCAAACGAATGGACTGCAAGTGAGCCTGAACTAATAACAAATGACAGGACAGAAGGCGGGATTTGTCTCAAAACGGGTGAAAAATTGAAACTAACTGCTGACCGGAGAGAGTGAAGAGCGCACAGTCAGTGTCAGAATGAAGTCCTTACCGGAGGATATAACTGCACTCGTATCAGGTAGCATATTGTCACAAAGAACGACAACGTCATTTGCAAAAATATTCGACTTTCATATTATGTAATATCATAAAGAAATATGTCAGAAACGTTCAGTTTGGACTACCAGTATTAGCTGCTCTTATTTGGCAGAAAAGGGGAAGTTGATGGATTTTTAACAGAACTGATAGAAAACAAAACAGGGACGGAAATGGTGTATTTTATATTTTAAGACTTTTAACTTCTGATTGAATTTCTGAATGTAAAATAAATATTATTGTTAATTGTTTATTTGACACAAAGACCATAGTAGGCTACTTTTAATTCTTCCCTGACATTTGGATAAACCACCTCACACCTTCAAATTACGATATAAATATACACTGGGAGTGCTCTTTATATGCAAAAGGATAAATAAAGTAAAGTTACAAGTTGAATCTGTGTTCTTAGATTTGGAAGCATTTCTGACAGAGGTTCTTAAAGGGGAAAATCTAAGCAAGAAGGCAAAGGAAAAAAGAGATACGTTTATAAAGAGGATAAAGGAGGTCAGAGCCAGGTATGAAGTTATGTATGATGTACGCGTGTAATGTCTATAAAAATGCATCATGGATTCGTGGAAGTCATTACATTTTAGAATGTGTCTTTTTTTCCAGTTATCCCCAGGATTTCAAGGAAAGACGTAAGTTATCAGGATTTTATTTCTTGAGAGATGGAGTAGTGTTACATTCACATTACTGAAACAGGAAGGTTTGCACTGATCACATTACTGCAGCTTCTTCTTGACACACAGAGCATTTTGAAACTCAGAGGTGGAAGCTAGCTGTGCTGGTATCTTTGCGGGAAAATGACATTTATGTTCTAACTTTCAGTATAAGCATTCTACTACTTTTTACTACAAATTCTGTTTTAAATGTATTGTATATGTGTATGAATTATGCATTAATGAAACACCATTGCTTCCTGATTGTTGGCTACACAGATGAATTCTGCTTTTTCCAATGTCTCCAATGCCTTGTGATTGCTTGTGGCACAGTATAATGTGGCACAGTGACTGATAATGCATTACACATTGTGGGGTTGTTATAAAAATGTTTTATTTCCTATTATTACTTTTCTATCAAAGATCATACGGCAGCATATTGTGTTTAATTGACATTAAACACATATGGGGCAGCAGTGTGGCACAGCGAGTAATGCTGTTGCCTCACAGCAAAAAGGAATCGAGTTTGATCCTAGGGTGGGTGATCTGGGAAATATCTGTGTGGAGGTTTCATGTTCTCTGTGTTTGCGTGGGTTTTTTCTCGGCGCTCCAGTTTTACCCTGCATTATAAAAACATGCCCGTTAAATGGTGAAGTCTGTATTTTCCCTGTGATAGAGTGGTGATGGGCCTGAGTAGCCTATTACTCTGTGGGGATTAAGCAGAAGATAATGAATGAATAAATGAATAAAACACATACCAGCTGTTGAAATGAGACATTTATTGAAATCAGTGCTTATTTTGAACTTGATGGAAGCCACACATCTCAAAAAAGATGGGACGGGCTCAACAGAAGGCTGGAAAAGTATCAAGACTAATAGAAAACAGCTGAAGGAGAAATTTGAATGCGTGTTGTTTCAAGATTGGCTTCACAAATGTAGTCCATGGCTTAGGGATAAGATTACTGAGCATCCCAATTTCTTGTCAGATATTGCAGCCCTGGGGGTAAAATCTCAATTACTAATGCTTTTTACAGCAGCTCACTCTACCAGCTTAGCTATACAGCCTACAGGAATCAAAAGTTTCTGCAGGAACTGCACTTTTTAGTTAATAACAAAACAAAAACAAATTCTTTTTGGAAACCATGTTCTGTGGACTGTAGAGGAGAGAGACAATTCAGCTTATCAGCACACAATCCAAAATGCTTCAAACTTCAGAACTCCATGCTCTGTTATGTAAAATGTTCTTTTCTTTATTCAAAAACAAACATTTGTTTGTTTTGTCAAACATCTTTGTTAAAATATATAGACATCTAAAATAATATTTACTTAGTAGATTGGATTTAATAAAATTATGAGTCTACTGTATAACTGTATACAATTTTTTACTAAGAATAGATTGCTAAATAATTATTAATAGCACTGCACATAGACCAAGAGTAGCCTCTGAATTTGGTTTGATTCTAAGTTATAATTATGTATTTACTATTTTTATGTGTAAAGAATTTTGTGTTTGTATACCTGTAGATATTATAATGTTGTTCATATGACAAGGCTGTAAGCAGTTTCCCATTAGGCCTATGCAATTTGCACACATTTCCCTAAACAAGACAACAAAGTGTCATGAAAAATTCAATACTGTAAAGGCATGAAAAATTGGGGTAACAGGTGCAAGATCCCATTTTGCATTTGACTATCCAAAATATATGAAAATGAATGTGTCTTTTGTATGTCCTTGTATACTAGTTGATTGCCATTCTCTATGCAGTGCTAGTTTAAGAAAATAAGTACTGTGCACCTTTCAGGCATGACAAAGATTCCTGAATGCAATAATTTAGCAATGTTTACATCTTGCTCATGTAATGTCATGTTAGTCTATGTACTCCAGTGTGGGCTGACAGCGTAGCAAATCAGTCATGAAAACTTTGTTGTGTAGGAGATGAAGTGAGTGATGAGCTTGAGGAAGCAGACAGCAACAACGATGGAAGTTCGCTTCACTCGGAGCGCATGGATAGAGACGAGGAGTCAGCATATGATGGTAGGTGCCACAGTAATAGCCTTATACGCATTTTGTAAGTGAGGTAAAAAAATGTGTCCATCTACTATGACACAAACATCAATGTATCCACCAATATAAAACTAAATTGAATAAAGATCTAAATTCCTGTGTGATTATGTACAATTCCTTCTTGTATCGCAACTAAGGTTTTTGCGTCTTTTTGGAATTGGGGTAGATGACTACATATGTTAAAACAAATGTTTGAATGCTTGCTGTAGCCTAGCAACAGGCCCGGGAAAGCACAAGCGGCTTTGTCTTGGCACAAATGGTTTATGACATGGACCTCAGACAATGCCGCCCACAGCCAATGTCATTTCAAACTATCTTTGTCACTGGGTACAATTATAAGAAAACTCTTCATTATGTAACTCTTCATTGATTCAAATCATGGTGTGTATGCTATCACATGAGCCACGATCAAGCTCTGGCAGCTTTGCAGATAGATACAGTATTGCTGTGTTTGAGTTTCTGTGGTTTCTCAGGGTCTATTTTAAGTCTGCATGTTTGTGTTTGTCTGCTGGCCTGACGGTTGTCCGGATGTGTGTTAGGGTTGTGTGAGTTATTGCCTTGAAACATGTGGTTGGTTGATGGTCCCTTTTACCCCCTGGTAGCACAGCTGTTACTGCAACCAGGAGAAAGTGCTCTGAGCCGACACTGCTTTTCATGAATAAGATTAAGCAAACTTTGAGGTTATAGCTAGGAGTGGTTTATTTTCTTTCGGTTCCATTTCAATCAAGGCATGTCATCTTGAGTTCTGTAAGATTATCACAGAATTTTGTTCAAACATCGCCTCTGTAACTGAAAATGGAAATGATTTAGTGGAAAAATCAAGCATATGGAAATGAAAGTTTTCAGAACTGGTTGTCTTATAAATAAGACTGTATTGAGCATTTCCATGCCTCTTTAAAAGCGATGTTTGACTTGAAGGAGGTTATTTGGACTCCCTACTCTCATTCAGCCATGCAAATAGTGGACTGTAAACAAATGGTTTAGGTGGGTTGTTCGTCTTTGCAATGCAAACAAGGGCTACATATGCAGTGCTTTCAGGTAATCTTTGGATCGTAGAGTATAGTCCTGAGTAACCCTGTGTACATGATTGATTATACATCTGCCAACTTAATAACAGCCACGTGACTTTACCAGGTCTGATAATAAAGCTATAGTAATAATAATTATAATAATCATAATGTAAATAAATACGAACTATATTCAGTGCCCATATACTCTTTGTTATTGTTTTTAGGAATTCAGCAGGCCCCTCCGATAGCAGCTCAAGAGCTTACAGCTGTGTTTAAGAGTGGATACCTGGAAAAACGAAGAAAAGGTTGCCCTCTGAACAGATATATTCAAGGTTGTGTTAAACAAACCATAACATGTAAACACATGTCTTCTGGCAGATCACAGCTTCTTTGGCACAGAGTGGCAAAAGAGATGGTGTGCTCTGAGCAGCCACACATTCTATTATTATGGCAGTGAGAAAGGTATTTTCATATCTAATGGGTACATGTGATTTTAATTTTACTTGACAAATCACAGAACAATTTCATAATTCTGATCAATCTCATCAGACAAACAGCAGAAAGGAGAGTTTAATATCAGTGGATACGCTGTCAAAATGAACAACACTTTGCGCAAAGATTCCAAGAAAGACTGCTGCTTTGAAACATTTGCTAGTGATAAACGTATTTACCAGGTAAATATCTTTATAAATGCCTGCTCATATTCTATAACCCCAATTCCCAAAAAGTTGGCAAGCTGTTTGTGAACCCTTTAGGATTTTCTATAATTCTGCATATATATGATCACACAAGCCCTAAAATAAGATAAATAGAATGCAGTTAAACTAATGAGCTAAAAAATATTATACTTGATTAATTATTTATAGAGTAAAATAATCTAATATAACATATTTGTGAGTTGCAAAAGTATGTCAATCTTTGCTTTTTATGCCTTGGTTCTTATGCTGGAATGTAGTGGTTTCCTTTTTCCAAACATAAAATATTTTCATTTAAACCAAAAGATTTTGGTTTCAACTGTCCACAAAACATACCTACAATAGATCTTTAGCTTGTCCGCATGATATTTATTATACTTCAGATGAGTTGAAATGTTCTTTTTGGAAAGCAGTGACTTTGCAATATCATTTCAACCCTGACATGCACACCATTGTTGTTCAGTGTTCTCCTGATGGTGGAACATTAACATTAGCCAATGTGAGAGAGGCCTTCCGTTGCCTAGAAGTTATCCTGGGGTCCTTTGTGACCTCGCCAACAATTACTTGCCTGGCTTTTTTTTAGTCATCTTTGTTAGTCGACCACTCCTAGGCACTCCTTGAATTCCCTCCATCTTTACACAGCCTGTCTGACTGTGGATTGGTGGAGACTAAACTCTTCAGAAATGGTTTTTTAACCTACCTGTTATGGCATGTCTGGCCTGATGAGCATCAACAACTCTTTTTTGGAGGTACTCAAAAATCTTGTTTGTTCATGCCCTGATACACTTCCACAAATGTGTTGTGAAGAGCAGAGTTTAATAGATCCATGTTCTTTAAATAAAACATGATGCCCACCAACACCTTATTGTCAAGTCATTGATTGAAAACACCTCACTCTTATTTCACTCTTTAAATTACTTGCTAGAGGTTCTTATAATTTTGCCACTCAGAAATATGTAATATTGGATCATTTTTCTCAACAAATCGACTAAATATAATATTTTTGATTCATTTGTTTAACTTGGTACTTTATGTACTTTCAGATCTTGTGTGATAATCTGATAATGTTTTAGATCATATTTATGCAGAAATGTAGAAAATTTAATAAGGTTCACATTGTATTGCTGAAATATGCAAGGCCTTGCCTAAAACATGTTCTAAAAACTATCAAAATAAGACTTTTAAAAGTCTTTCTCTGTGTAGGCTTTTGTACTGTTTGCTACTGAATGACCGAATGGTTTCTCTCCTGTTTAGTCTGTTATAGTGTTTAGTCTTCCAGCCTTGTGTTGGCCATTAATAATAAGACATTAATAAAAACAGAATATGATTATTTGCACATGCTTTTCAATCCATATTCAGTTAAATACACAACAAAGACAAACGAATAAACTTGATTGTTTTTTGCAACTATTCAATTATTTTGAATTTGATGCCTGCAACACATTCCCAAATAAAGGGGATGGGGTATGTTTTCCAGTGTGTTACATAACCTTTCTTTTTAACAACATTTAATAAGTGTTTAGGAACTGAGGACATAACAGTTGCTCAACAGTCTGGGGTTGCCATCGTCATATTTTGTGCTTTATAATGCGACACACATTTTCAGTGAGACACAGGTCTGGACTACAGGCAGGCCAGTCTAGTACCCACTCTCTTTAACTACGAAGCCATGTTGTTGTAACGTGCAGAATGTTGCTTGGCATTGTCTTGATGAAATAATCAGGTGCATTCCTGAAAAAGATGTTGCTTGTATGGCAGCAAATGTTGCTCCAAACCTTTATGTTTTCCTTTTAACATTAATGGTGCTTTCACAGATGTGCAAGTTACCCATGCCACGGGCACTAAGACAACCCCGAACCATCAGCTTGATTTTTAACTTTGTGCTGAAAAAAATCGAGACAGTCCTTTTCCATTTTGGCCCGGAGGAGACGGCAATTTAAAATATGGACTCTTCAGACCACAGGGCACTTTTCCACTTTGCGACAGTACATCTCAGATGAGCTCAGGGCCAGAGAAGCTGGCAGCGTTTCTGGGTGTTGTTGATATATGGCTTTCGCTTGGCATAGTAGAGTTTTAACTTCCATTTGTAGATGGAACGACAAACTGTGTTCAATGACAATGGTTTTCTGAAGTGATCCGAGCCCATGTGGTAATATCCATTATAGAATGGATTATAGAATTATATTTAATGCAGTGCCTCCTGAAGGATTGAAAGTCACTGGCATTCACTGTTGGTTTTCGGGCCTGCCGCTTGCTTGCAGTGATTTCTCTAGATTCTCTTAATATTTTGATATTAACTGTATAAATCCCTAAATTCCTAAATGCATGTTGAGAAACGTTATTCTTAAGCTCTTTCACTATTTGCTCATGCAGTTGTAAGTGGTGAACCTCACTCCAGCCTTTCGGGGATTTTCCCTTTATACGCAATCATGACACTCTTCTAAACACGTTTTTTGAGCATTACTCAACTTTCCAAGTCTTTTCTTGCCTTTGTCCCAACTCTTTTGTAATGTGTTGCAGGCATCAAATTCAAAATGATTTAATTTTTGCAAAAAAAATCAAGTTTATTTATTTAAACATTAAATATCTTGTCTTTGTAGTGTATTCGATTGAATATGGGTTGAAAATGATTAGCAAATCATCATATTCTGTTTTATACAATGTCCCAGCTATATATATATATCTCACTTTCAACATCTAATGCTTACCATTCTATCTAAAAATATGGGTTAATGAGACTTGCAAATGATTGTATTCTGTCTTTATTTACACATTACCCCATGTGCAAACTGTTTTGAAATTGGGGTTGTATACTTAATTACGTATATATACAAATATGTTAACTTACCTGGTCTGTATTTGGGGCTATGATGAGAACAACAGTAATTTTTACCATTTTGTTTCTAGTTCTGTGCCTCTTCACTAAAAGAGGCAGAGGAGTGGGTAGAGCAGATTAACTTTGTTATTAAAGGTAGAAGTACTTTTTATTATTATTACTTGACATTTGCTTTTACATTAACAATTTACAGTAACAATTCCGCATTCATACACAGACATGGAGGGCGTAATACCTTTAGAGGAGGATCAGGAGGCCTATGATGACTGCGTACCGTTTAGCAGTCAGCATACGACATCTATACCTGCTCCCATTGATGATGATATCTATGAGGAGCTTCCAGGTTAGGCATCTTAATTAAATGAAAATCTAAAGGTTTAATACTAAAACCTAATACCATTCTATATTAAATTTCAAAAGGATATGAATCCTTCAAGAATAATTTACTTTTTGCAAAACATTTGTGGTTTGGCATGTATGATACCAATCATTTTATAGATCCCCTTAGCATGTTCCAATGCCAAATGGAAAACCTAATACACAACTTGACTTTATGTAATTTAATATTATATGATATTTTTTACATCTGTTTCCATATGTACACTTTTCTGTCTCAGAGGAGGAGGTGCCTCACACTAATAAGCCAGCCCCGGAACCAGTCAGCAAACCCCCTGTAGCACTTCCTGTGACAGGTAATTGCACCATACTCTTTCAGTCCTCTAAATCTTCACTACTCTGCTGTCACTTCTCTGCTGATGTTTTGCTGACCAGCAGAAGTGCCCTGTCTCCTGGAATTTTTCCAGTAATTTTAATACAATTCATTAAAAAAATTTGAAAATTGAGTGGATAAAATGGATAGATACAGGGGTTAGACAATGAAACTAAATCAGTTTCATGGCTAAATTGGACAAGCCTAGTGGCCAATCTTCATTAATTGCACATTGCACCAGTAAGAGCAGAATGTGAAGGTTCAATTAGCAGTGTAAGAGCACAGTTTTGCTCAAAA
>JAOUQT010000042.1:17401663-17414884 GCA_025769995.1 Xyliphius kryptos | reverse complement strand
ACGCTGTATTGGCCGCAAAAGAAGGCCCTACACCATACTAATAAATTATTGTGGTCTAAAACCAGGTGTTTCCGTTTCATTGTCCAACCCCTGTATATTCTATGACCTACAAAATATAATTTTACACGTGAATTCTTGTCATTAAAAATATATATTTCCATGATCACCCTCCTGATCCAGGGGTTTTTAAATTACACGACAAGCAAAAGGCAAATTGCTCATGAATGCAGTCACATGATAAATAATGCAACTGTGCAATGGTCATTGTGATATTTGATCTGGAACTGGAGCAACATCATGATGTTACATTTCTCGGAATCACATATGACAGTGCTAAATTAATCTCAGGGAAAACCAAGTATCCCATTACAAGTGCCTCATCAGAAATGCGTGTTTTCACATTTTGTCATATTAGTATAAAAGTTAAACACCGGTGACCTGGTGAACTGTTTTTCCGGTATAAAGACTCAGCAATATATTTTGACTCATTCATTCTCATCAATGTTTCGGCCAGATAATGCGCTTTAATATTTACATGAGTTCTGATCTTTATAAATTGATGTAAATCCCTCAGGGTTTTTATTAGAATAGGAAATATTTTCAAATTGTCATACTCCCCAGCCAATCAGACAATATTTATCTATGATGGCTGACTTTTCATATGCAAATGTACATTTTTGCATAGCATTACCAAATCTGACTGGGGCAGTCATAGGCTTGTGGTTAAGGAACCAGCCTTGCGACCGGAAGGTACTGACAAGTCATGGCTAAAATGCCCTTTGGGCAAGGCACCTAATCCCCAGTTGCTCCCCGGGCGCTGTGCTGGCTGCTCACTGCTCCGGGCCCGTGTGCTCACTTTACTTGTGTGTGTGTATTTGTGTGTTTCACTGCCTGGATGGGTTAAATGCAGAGGACCAATTCCGCTGTGTGCAGACACAGTGGCAAAACGTATCACGTTCACTTTCTATCCCTGTTCGAAATAAAAATTTTTAGCCTGCACAGATTTGAATAACCATAGAATCCATAGAATCGCCACTAATGCAATTTCTTAGCAAGGGTTTTGTTGTTATATCATTTTTAAGACATGTCATGCCATACGCTGCCATAGCTTCTCTATAGTTGTCTGCATGGATGTGTCAGCTTTCTTGTAGAATCTAGCCAATACTAATCCAGTACATGTTGTGGTCTTTTCCATCTTTTTCTCAGTATTCCATGTCTTCTCTCTCCCTATACAAGTCCTGTCATTACCGTTCCTTCAATACTGTCATGTTTGAGCATCATAGCATGACTGTAGTAACGTACCTGGCGGGATTTGATGTGGTTCAGTAACTTTGTCGTGGACTTGCTTAGTTGACATTATCTTCATCTATGAAATCCTCTGCAACTTCTAGAGGAACTTGTTCTCACAAGCTTAAATACACCTTTCTTCCTCTTTCTTCAGTGTCCAAGCTACTTATCCAGGTGTCACTACTTATCCATGTGTCACTACTGGCCAGAACAAGACTTAATTGTATTAAATAAATATAATGTTATTGGTTGATCATGCAGTAAACATGGTGGTGGTAGCAGAGTTAAAGTCTGGGGCTGATCTACTTCAGCAGGACCTGGAGGATTTGTAAGGACTGAGTGAAAAATGCTCTATCAGAACATCCTAGAGTTGAATTTCCGCTTGTCAGTTAGCGAAATAACAGCTCATGTGTTGTTGTGAATGGGGCATGACATGACAGCTGAGTCAAAATCCTTGAAATGCTTGAAAACCCCCCAACGTAGCTGAATGACTTCAATTCTACAAAGACAAGTGGGCCCCATTCCTCCACAGTGAGATTAAACTGTCATCAGTAATGTTTGTAAAATCAAAACCAATTATCAGGCTTAAGGGAACATGCATGATATAGGTTTTAAATAAATCTTTATCTTTAATAAATGCATTTACAGTCATGGGTGATCCTGATTGAAGCATAGCTCCAGATGGTATCACTCTTAGACTCATAGGAACACTCAGACTTCTCCACCAGAGCATGGCAGAGTTTAAAAAAATCAAAGATTAAATATAAATCACGGTTATGCAGTGCAAGATACACTGGGGTCAAAGGGTATTTAGTCAACCACTGATTGTGCAAGTTCTCCTACTTATAAAGATGAGAGAGGTGTGTAATTTTCAGCATAGGTTACACGTCAACTATGAGACAAAATGAGAAACAAATCCACTATTACATTACATTTTTAAACAATTTATTTGAAAATTATGGTGGAAAATAAGTATTTGGTCACCCATAAACAAGCAAGATTTCTGGCTCTCACAGAAATCTAACTCTTCTGTCCTCTACTTGTTACCTAAGACAACTGTCCACAGCCTCAAACAGTACAAGGCTGGTGAATCAACAATAGACAAGCAGGTTGTAAGAAAATGGAAGACGTACAAGACCATTGATAATCTCCCTCAATCTGGCACAAGATCTCATCCTGCAGGGTCTAAATAATCATAAGATTGGTGAACAAAAATCCAGAGGGACCTGATGAATGACCTGCAGAGTAAGATGGACCAAAGTAAAAAGGCTGCCATCAGTAACACACTATGTTGAGAAGGGCTCAAATCTTGCAGTGCAAGGCGTGTCCCCCTGCTTAAGCCAGTACATGTCTGGGCATATGAAGAGCATATGGATGATCCAAATGAGAACTGGGAGAATAACCTGTGGTCAGAGGAAACTAAAATAGATCTTTTTTGTTAAAAACTGAACCCATCTTGTTTGGTGGAAGAATTGCATCCCAAGAACACCATACCTATGCATGGTATGGAAGCAATATGAAAGCATGGGGTGAAAACAATATGCTTTGGGGCTTTTTTTCTGCAAAAGGACAGGACGACTGATCCGTGTTAAGGGTGTTAAGCATTTCCGTAAAAGCATTTAAAAGTCCTGGAGTGGCCTAACCAGTCTCCAGACCTTGACCTCATAAACTCATGGTGCCCAGCAACAGCCCCAAAGCTTCACTGCTCTAGAGGAGATCTGCATGGAGGAATGGGACAAAATACTAGCTACAGTGTGTGCAAACCTGGTAAAGACTTACAGGAAACATTTGACTTCTGTCATTGCCTACAAAGTTTATGTTACAAAGTTTTCAGTTGAACTTTTGTCATTGACCAAATACTTATAATTACATTTAATGTGATTTTTGTCTTATAGTTGAAGTGTAACCTATGATGTCCCACTGTATGTTATACTACTATAGACACAGAATATACAAGACTGATAACAACCTTTCAGCAATGACCAATTCATCATTTTTTGACATAATCTCCCAGATTTTCAATAGACTTTTCACATTTGTCAATCATTGAAATGTTTAAGGCTGAGCTGCAGGCTACGAATGCACTGCTGTCTTCACTTGTTCATCAGACGTGGCTCTTCTTCATTGCAGGGCTGATTTATGGAGACCAAACCCTTGATAGTTTGATGGAGCAAGACTATAGAGAGGATGCTGAAACATTTCAAAATCCATCCATCAATCCATCCATGCATTATCTTCCACTTATTCCGGACCACTCCATCGTAACAAACAGACACACGGTAACACACTAAGGGCCATTTTAGAGACACCAAGGTACCAACGTAGCACCCTGAGAAAACCCGTGCATACATGGGGAGAACATAAAGACTCCACCTAGATATTGCCCAGGTCATCCCACCCACTGATCGAACCTGGGTTCTTCTTGCTGTAAGTCGACAGCAATACCCATTGTGCCACAGATTTCAGCTCCACAGTGAGCATCCAGAATTGTTGATTGTTGAACATTTTACCTGATTATGTTCCAATACTGGTGCTTGAGACTCCTAGAAAATGGCAATTGTCAGTTTTCCAGTAGATGGATGACTTAAGGGCATTTTAATCGGTCAGTGATTGAGAAAGTTTCCATTCTATATTATTCTTTTCCTGAAGTGTTCGTATTTAAACTCTAGGATTTAAACTCAGAACCTTCTGCTCACCCGAACTGTAACCCCTGAATTCTCACAGCCACTTGATTACACGACATTATAATATTATCACTGGATCATTAAACCCATCTATAATCTTAAGAGGAAAAAAATAACAAACCCTGGACAATGCAGATCCACTCTTTATCCCTCATCTGAACCCCCACCTGCCCTCGGAGAAGACGTAGCACCCTCACGAGGGCACATTCACAATTTTACATGTGGTTTAGGGTTTTGGATGCACTGAGAATCGGTGCAAATGCAATTTACTCTCAAGATCTCCATCTGCTACACTGCTGAGCAAGAAAAGAGAGGAAAGAAAAAACTGAGAAAAAAGGAGACAGATGAAGTGTTTAGTGGTGAGCAGAGGTCGCGGCCTAACACACAGCCTGGGATCCTGTGGCTGAACCGAGGTCATGGTGTGGCATTGATCCGAACAGAGATCAGGATTTAATTGAATATCAGGGGAATCCGATGATTAACGATGCCATGTCAGGAGCCATTAAGTCTGGTGACACATGGCTGCCCTGTATTAGCACATTATGCTAACTTTGCTAGATGCTAAGTCTCTGCAGTCTAGGCTAAGCAGTTCCGGGTTACCGATCTCGGTCAACCCCACTATAAATGGTAGCGTTCTGGAAACGCATTCGTCAAGAGAAATAAGCTTTCACTGTAATGAGATGCAGGGTTCATCCATGTGGTGGAAACCCTCCTCACCGTTACTATAATGTCACTGATGAAACACTTATTTAGGTATTTAACATGATTATACAGTATTTAATAATTACAACTTCTTATTTCTTGTCACTCAGTGTGAATGAGTTCATTCATTCTATACCGGATTAAGCGTAGTTTGTGGTCCCAGGGAAGCCGATGCCCACCCAGCAACTCCGGGCGCAAGAGCAGAAACAACCCTTCACTGGGCGCCAATCCATCATAGGGCGTGCACACACACACAGTGACACATTAACGGGCAATTTAGAGACACCTATTAACCTACCATGCATGTCTTTGAATGTGGGAAGAAACCAGAACACTAGGAGAAAATTCGCAAACATGGGGAAAACATGCAAATTCCACACGGAAATTTCCTGAGTCACCCCACCCACATGGGGGATCGGACCCTGGATCACTATCTACTGTGCCATTGTGCCGCCCCTGTGTATGAGTTGTTTTAAAAGCAAAAATAATTACCATAGAAATAATGTGCTGACTATCCTTCATACAATGGTTGACCCAATCCCACAGAAGCATTTCTGTTAGTTTGACACTTGCCTTGCAGCCACACATGGCCGGCTGACGTGTGACTTTTTCTGGATATGTGCTGATCGGTACACTCGGTGCACTCTAAGTACACCCGTGATACAATGGTACGCTTACAGCCCCAAGTGCAGCACTTGATAAAACACTTGCACCGCATATCTAGGCTCCAATTATCTGTCTGCAGTCAAAGTTGCTTTATTTTGCATAGCTGGTAAATGATGCCTTTTTTTCATGCAGTGGACAAATCAACACCTTATACGAGAACCGACGGTGACATAACCAACAATTGGGATACTTTATCATTAGTCGTATGCCTTCATAAAATTAGTCAGTATTTACTGAGACTGATGATAAAGTAACATTAGCAAATACAATTTTTACTGTCAAAATCGTCCAAGTTGCAAGGTGTCTAGCATGTGTATGTGTGTGTGTGTGTGCTTGTGTGTTGAGGGTGATTTTGAGCGTCAGTATCCGGTAAGGAAACCCGACCACTACCGACTTTTAAACTCTTGTTTTCTCCAAGCGAGCAGAGAGGAAGTTATCTATTGATCGGAGAAGCTAATGAGGGAAGAAGGAGAGAGGGATGGATCGGATGGGAGGTATACGAGACTACTGGAGACAAGGGGAGGAGGAGAACTGGATGTCTTGTCTTCTGGATTGGATTTCGGTTACACAGCAATACCGCAACTGGGCCCTTGTGCTCCTACGGCTGCCAGGTCAGTACATGGCAGAGTGAGTATTGTGTACCCAAAAATAGCACAAAGAGATTTTTACGCATGCCACTGTTCACACAAGGTGGCATCAATCATATATCAAGCTGGCCCATATTCATTGTGGCAACTCACTGATTCAACACTGCTCAGCTCAAACACACCATGATCATAAATATCACATATTGACAGTTTTATACTATAAAAACCATATTACAGCAATAACTTATATATGTACAGGGGTTAGACAATGAAACTGAAACACCTGTCATTTTAGTGTGGGAGGTTCATGGCTAAATTGGACAAGTCTGGTGGCTAATCTTCATTAATTGCACATTACACCAGTAAGAGCAGAGTGAAAAGGTTCAATTAGCAGTGTAAGAGCACAGTTTTGCTCAAAATATTGCAATACACACAACATTATGGGTGACATACCAGAGTTCAAAAGAGGACAAATTGTTGGTGCACGTCTTGCTGGCGCATCTGTGACCAAGACAGCAAGTCTTTGTGATGTATCAAGAGCCTCTTTGGGGTGTTTTGGAGGAGCAAGTCACAAAACGTTCCCTTCCACCAGGATCACGTTGTGACCTGGCCACTATCCTGCAAGAAGAATGGTCTAAAATCCCTCTGACCACTGTGCAAGACTTGTATGTGTCACTCCCAAGACGAATTGACGCTGTATTGGCCACAAAAGGAGGCTCTACACCATACTACTAAATTAATGTGGTCTAAAACCAGGTGTTTCAGTTTCATTTTCTAACCCTGTATGTTTTGATTAGAAAACATAAGGATATGTGGGATATGATAACACAAGGATAAGTGTTTGAGATCAAAGTCAATAAGAATTTAGATAGATGGATCACAGACAACTGAAATCAGTTTTCTAAATTCATCTGTACTGAACTGTTATTAGTGCTGTATCTCTTCACATGTAGTTTTGCAGAGCTGCACATTTTGTCACACTTTCTGTATTTCTTTTAATTAATTTATTTTCTGTACCCGCTTAATCCTAGTCAGACAGGAATTACTCTACAGATGGTGCGAACCTATTGTAGGATGCACATACATAGTACACACTCTAATTGCAGTATAGATAAACCCTATTCCATAGGGTTCAATATGACGTCACTCCACCCTTTGCAGATAGAATAGCTTCAACTTGGAGTTCTGTAGTGATTGACTGCAGAAAGTTGGCGACCTTTTCGCACATCATCCGCTAACCCCGCTCTGCCAGTTTACGTGGCTTACCACTTCGTGGCTTAGTTGCTGTCATTCCCAAACACATCCAGCGAGAATATTTCATGACTTTCTTTGTTGCACAGGTGGCATCCTATCACAGTTCTACGAGCTCCTGAGAGCAACCCATTCTTTTACAAATGTTTGTAAAAACAGTCCTAGGTGCTTGATTTTGTACACCTGTGGCCATGGAAGTCATTGGAACACGTGATTCCAATAAATTGGAAGAGCGAGCAAATACTTTTGGCAATATAGTGTATAATAACAAATACACAGAATTGGCCATTTGTGTTCCCTGGATGCTCCAATTTCCTCCGACAGTCCTAAAACTTGCATTCTGTGTGAACTGGTAATGCAAAATTTACCAAGGGTTATGTAGCATATATGTAATCTCTTGAATGAATATAATATCTTGATTGTTTCTGTCATAAACAGCTATGTATGCTGAAATTATATAAGTTGCCTCTTGGGAGCACTGTATTGTGCTGTGGGACTTTTTTCATTTATGTGTGGTTTAAGAATGTTTTTCTTTGTCCCAGCTTGAGTTCAGTTTGTGCCCTGGTGAGTTTTGGCCACTGGGTAGGATTTGGTAGGCACTGGCAGGAAGTAAAGTGGAGAGGCTGCCAGCATCACTGTGGCCCTCCCTGGCCCTCTGCTCTCAGCTCACAGCAGAAGAAGCCATGCTGACAAGAACCATGGCTCAGGCAGGATCTCCTGACATATGCTTAGGAAAAGGGGCCAGCGTCGAGAGAGACATGCATAGTGGATAAAACAGAATCTTTAGCTGTAAAATCCTTAAGTTGGGATGAATGATTGACACTAATCCACTTGATTTATCAGAATGTTCAGAAAGAGATATTAATTTCAAAAACTTTAATATTATTATAAAGGTTCAACAAAACACATTTTGAATGCTTGATCTGATGTGAAAAGATTCTTTTCTATATTTGAAGATGTCTCTTATTTCAGAACAAAGGGTTAGTATGGTCATTCTAAAAACCTTGTAAATGAGCATATATACAGCAAATTCAATTGCATTCTGAGGGAATCCTTTAACTTGCACAACATTATTCCATGCAGATAGTTCAACTCATTATTAGATTTTATATGTTTTGGATCATATGTGTCAGCAGTAGGGAAGTTCCTAGATATGCAGCCATGATTTCAACCTTTATCTAGGCTGTTTGTCTTTTGCTCTATGCTGCCCACTGCTGGGCTCTAAATGTAGTGGGGGGAAAATAGTATAATGCACATAATTAGCCTGAATTAGTATATCCTGTATGTGTAATGTTTTTCTTTAATTTCTTGCATACCAAGCACTATGGATATATCAAAATACTGGAAGAGGTCCTGTTGCCTTATACTGAAGAAAAAACTAACCAAGAAATGGTTGTTTCAGCAGCACAACAACCCCAAATACAACAAAAAGCAGCAAACATCCCGGTTTCAGACAAGATTGATGTTATAAAGTGACCAGCCCAAACCCCAGAACTCAGTCCAATTGAAAATTTATGTAGTGACATAAAAAAATGTTTTTGATGCAAAAGCCAATAACGTAGAACTGTGAAATATAGTCCAGTCAGCTTGGATGTTATTTGACTACACTGCAAAGCAGTTATTAGAAATAAAGTATTGCAAATTCAATTCCAAAAAAGTTGGGACAAAGTACAAATTGTAAATTAAAATGTAATTCAATGATGTAGAAGATTTAAAATTGCATATTTTATTCAGAATAGATGACAGATCAAATGTTTAAACTTTTTCTGTATGGAAGCATATGTTGCTCTAGAACCTGGATACACCTTTTAGCATTGATGGTGTCCTTCCAGATGTGCCCGAATAGACTACCTATGCCATACATACTAATGCAACCCCATACCATCAGAAATGCAGGCTTCTGAACTAAGCGCTCCTCTTTAGTCCGAAGGACAGAGCGTCCCTGACTTTCATAAATAAAATTTTGATTTGTCCAAAGAAGATGTCTTAAAAGAGTTTAGGCTTGGCACGGTAAATTGTGTACACAGATAATGTTCTCTAGAAATATTCCTGAGCCCATTTTGTGATTTTTGACTGCAGAAGCATGCCTATATGTGATGCAGTGCTGTCTAAGAGCCCGAAGATCACAGACACCCAGTATGGTGTTCCGGCCTTGACTCTTACACACAGAGATTCTTCCAGATTCTCTGAATAGTTTGATGATATTATGCACTGTAAATGATATGTTCAAACTCCTTGCAATTTTACACTGTAGATCTCCTTTCTGATATTGCTCCACTATTTGTCGGTGCAGAATTAGGGGGATTGGTGATCCTCTTTCAATCCTTATTTCTGAGAGCCACTGCCACTCAAAGATGATCTTTTTATACCCAGTCATGTTAATGACCTATTGCCAATTGCTCCTCCAGCTGTTCCTTTTTTGTACCTTTAACTTTTCCAGCCTCTTATTTACCCGACACAACTTTTTGGAGATGTTTTGCTGTCACGAAATTACAAATGAGCTAATATTTGGCATAAAATTTCAAAATGTCTCACTTTTAACATTTGGAATGTTGTCTATGTTCTGTTGTGAATATAATATCATTTATTGACATTTGTAAATTATTGTATTCCGTTTTTATTTACAGTTTGTACCAATTTTTTGGAATCGGGTTTGTAGTTCAATGATTAAGAGCAAAACTAAATCTGTAAACATATTTCACTTTATATTGTTAATATATATTCCAGTTTAAAAATGAATATACAGACACTGATTTTATTTTGAACTGCCGATTTATATTTTTTCTTCATTTTCAGTTTAAAATATTTTTATTTGGAATAGAATGTGCAGTGCACCGTGTGCCTTTGTGTATATATAGGAGGGAACGCTATTAAGAGAATATAGTTTTTTCTTAGTTTTTTCAACACACATTTAGAACTTTTTTGATCCCCACTGTATTTGTAAGGAGTCTGCATATTTATTCTTCATCATTCATAACACTCTTTAATAATTCTTTGCTTTTTTTCTCCACAACAGTAAATAAGAGCACAGACTACCAGAATTACTTCCAAGGTTTATGGGACTGCACTGGGGACCAACCCGACGAGCTGTCTTTCAAAAGGGGAGACACCATTTACATTCTCAGCAAGGTATGAAAGATTTGGACAATTCTGGAGGCTTAGACGTCACGCTACAGATTCAGAAGAGCACATAATAAAGAGCACATAATACTTCATAAGCATGTTGTAGTGCAATTGCAAATACAAGGTTTAGTAAGAAGTCTGTGTAGCATTTTATGATGTGTGACAGTGACTGCTAACAGGTCCACAGAGTTTCCTGTCACTGGTAGTACTGTACTCTGAATGTTAAACTGAGATGAACTTTCTCAGAGAGTGCAGTGATGTGATTAGTCTTGTCACACAGGAAACTGTTTTAGTGATTTTGGCCTGAAGCGTCATACGGCCTGGCAGCCTGTAGCATTCTGCCACCTCCACTTCTTCCTTATCCACACACTTGTGCGTGTTTCAACTGTGTCCTTCTAGGTGGCTTGATGCCATGTTTGGTTAGGTCTGCCATACACTTACCATCAGCATAGCTCTATTACTCCTTGTTAATGTATATACCCTTAATGCCAGTTTGTGTTCTGTGGAAGCTTTGAATCCAACTCTAGATTTGCACCAGGTGTGCTAGAGAATATGTTCTTGTACCTGTCAACTGCGATGTGCAGGCCAGCTGTGATGAGCCAAGCTCTGAAGTTTGTACTTTGCTAAGAGTGTTAGCTAGGTAAACCTTCAGGCTATTTTGGGACAAGTTTTGCTTTTTCTGTTCCTGGAAGCATAGACAATCTTCTGACATCAAACACTTGCACAGACATTTTAACTTTATAAAACTATATATTTTGTTTCCTTAACTCATTTGGATCATTGATACGCTGTTTTTTTGTGTTCCTGTCTTCTGTTCAAGTTAACTTGCTTATCTGGTTTCCCTCTCACTGTCCATTAGTTACAATATGTTCCATATAATTAATGTATGTATGTGTGTACATGCATGCTATCTTGTAAACAATGGTATAGGAATGGTCTCATGATCTATTATAATCCTGAAAAGGATAAATGCTTACTCATGATAAATGATGAAGTAAACTTGGACCTATTTCTAATTTATTGCTTTTAACAATGGATGAAACAATAGCATAAAAAATGACCTATGACATATTGAATGTATTTAAACTCATAAATTGTTAAATGTAAGAGATAATGTGCCATCAAACGTCTAGGTTGTAGGGGCAACACTGTGTATTCTTTGGAGCAAGTCTGACACCTTGTGGATGTAAGTGGTAACAAGCTATTTCTTAACATCTGAATGTTCTGGAATACATAAAGTCGTTTTAATTATTAAAAAAAAATATTTAATTTTATGGCCTGCATATATACATATACAGTTCATCCCGAAACCATTCATAGCACTTCACTTTATTCTTCACTTTAAAAGATTACATTCATTTTCTCCTCAGAATTCTACACATAATACCCCATAATAAAAAATAAAAATAAAAAGACACATCTACACAAGTATACACAAACTTTGCTCAGTACTATTTTGAAGCACCTTTTGCAGAAATTACACTCTCAAGTATTTTAGGTAGGTATTACAAGCTTGGCACACCTACTTTTGGGCAGTTTCTCCCATTCTTTTTTCAGAAGCTCTCAAGCTCCAAGGTTGCATGGGGAGTGTCTGCACATCCATTTTCAGATCAGTCGGTCTAGGCTCTGGCTGGGCCACTCAAGAACTTTCATAGAGTTGTTTCAAAACAGTGGTTTTGTTAATTTGACCGTATGCTTAGTGCTGTTGTCTTTTTGGTAGGTGAACATTTAGAGAACACTCTGTGGGCCAGTAAGCTCTGGAGCAGGTTTTCCTCAAAGATGTTTGTGTACATTGCTACATTCATCTTTCCTTTAACCCTGACTAGTCTCCCAGTTCCTGCTGCCGAAAAACATCCCCAAAACATGATGTTGCCATCACCTTGCTTCACTGTAGGGATGGTGCCTGGTTTCCTCCAGACATGACGCTTGGCACTCAGGCCAAAGAGTTTGTGTCTTTGTTTGTGTCAAAATCTTTGTTTTATCAGATGAAATAATTTTGTTCCAAGCAATCTAATTTTTGCCTTTTACTGAGGAGTGGCTTTCATTTGGCCTTTGTTTGGCTACTCTACCATACAAGCTTGATTTGGTGAAGTGCAGCATAAACCTTCTGGAAGGTTTTTCTTTCTCCACAGAGCAATGCCGAAGCTTGTCAAAATAACCTTCGGGTTCTTGGCCACCCCATTGACTAAGGCCCTTCATCCCTGATCACTTACATTTTGTCACAGATGTCTATAGACAATTCTTTTGATTTAATGAAATGGTTTGGGCTCTCACATGTACTGTCAACAGGTGCATCTCAATAAAGTAAAAGTGGTCTATTTCAAGTGTTTTTTTTATTATTGTTGATAATTATTGCTTACAGCCAATGAAAACCCAAAATCATTATCACAGAAAATTTAAATAATTGTATAAGACCAACTAAAACATATTTTTTATGCTTCACTGTTGGGTCGGGTTACACTCATCTTCATCTTGACAATACTCCATAGATTCTCAATGGGGTTTAGGTCTTGCATGTTTGCTGGCCAATCAAGCACAGTAAAACTGTGGTTATTAAACCAGGTATTGGTACTTTTGGCAGTGCCAAGTACTGCTGGACAATAATATCTCCATCTCCTAAAAGCTGGTAGGCAGAAGAAGGCATGAAGTGCTCTAAAATTTCCTGGTAGACGGCTGCGCTGAATTTGGCCTTGATACAACACAGTGGACCTACACCAGCAGATGACATGACACCCCAAACCATCACTGATTGTGGAAACTTCACACTAGACCTCAAGCAGCTTGGATTTTGTGCCGGTCCACTCTTCCTCCAGACTCTGGGATCTTGAATACCAAATGAAATGTAAAATTTACTTTCATTTGAAAACAACACATTGGACCAATGAGCAACAGTCCAGTTCTTTTTCTCCTTCGCCCAGGAA
>JAOUQT010000042.1:17374848-17401563 GCA_025769995.1 Xyliphius kryptos | reverse complement strand
TTTAATGAACATTTGGAAATATGTCAGTTTATGCATGGCATGCCCAGAAACCCATCTATTGTGTGTGAAACACTCAGATAATGTTGCATGAAATAATTTTATGCAACAATGATTTTTTGCTTCATAATACTTTGTAAAAATGATGTCACTTAACAATCTTGCTGTATCAAGTAGCTGTATCAAGAAATAAAACCAGAAGTTTCTAGGTTTAGAATAAAAAACAAGCATTACTTTTATTTCTACATTATGGGCTCTAGTGTATTTACAGTGTTTGAGAAATGTGTGTGCAGTTCTTTGATTAGTCCAGGGACCACAAAGAATATCATTACTGAAAGCTGCAAAAGACAACATCTGTCACGGTATGGTGCGCATCAGCTCCTACAGCACGAGTAACTTGCATTGTAATGCATTATCGTTAAAGAATATTATACTAATTTAAAAAGAATTCTTAAACAAAGATAGGTGGCATGGTGGCAGAGTGGTTAGCATGTTTGCCTCTCAGCGCTGAGGATTCCCGGTTCAAATCCCAATGAAGGTGGAGTTTCCATGTTCTCCCCGTGTCTGGGTGGGTTTCCTTCGGGTTTCCTCCCACACTTCAAAAAACATGAGTTTTTTCCCAGCGATAGACCTCGTAGAGGATTAAGTGGAAGATAATACATGAATGAATGAGTGAATTAATTAATTAATTAATTAATAAAAAAGACAAGCAAGGTTTAAATTTCATCTGGGGTTTATTTTGCCATTAGGAGAAATTAAAATGATGCTTTGCAGCACATCTTAAATGCTTGTCACTACACACACACAGTCTCAATAGAAAAACACCAAAAGTATGCACTCTCTTCCAGTAGTTATTTTATTTTATTTTTTATCGCTCACTGCTTACAGAATAAAACAGAAAATTAGCCAACCTGCAAGTAAGTTTTTTAGCTGATCTGCTCTACGAACTGCTCCACTGGTATTGTCGAATATTTTACAGAATAAATCCTGATCATGCCTTCACTACCACAAATATCATATGAATTTACATGTATACACCAAAAGTATGCTCTCTCCCATTAGCTATTTTTTTTTTTTTTATGTCACTTACTGCTAACAACAACAACAAAAAAAAAACAGAAAAACAAATCAGCCAACCTGCAGGTGAGTTTTTTTATCTGATCTGCTCCACTGGTTTTGCCAATTTTTTACTAAATAAATCCTGATCATGCCTTCATTACCACAAATATCTTATGAATATGGTTCATCAAGTTCATAGTGAGGTCAATTTATTTAGCAAGACAAAGCCAATTGTGCAACAGCGTTTTGTAGACACAGAGTGTGTGTTTCATATACCTGCAGTTTAAATCTTTAAAATGTATGCTAAAGTGAGGAATTTGGCAGTGGTAACCACTCAATGCTAAGAAGCTACAGTCTTAAATCAAGCAAAAATCAAATCAAAGGGAAATATCAAGTAACACCACGGTAATCGTTTTTCTGTGAAAATTTGTGTGCAATGAAATGTACAAAGAAAATATTTGTCTATCACATTTTCCACTTAAAAAACATACTATGGACTAGGTTCAATGGGGGAAGGGGGGTCCATGGTTCTATGTGAACTAGTGATCCATACTTTAACAAATCTATTAATTAACTGAATGTATCAAATTGGATTTGAAACTTTAATACTTTCGTTTAAAAACATTTTCAGTGGATAGCACATTTGCCTCTCAGCACTGGGAATCCGGATGTGAATCCCAATCTGTGTCCGCATGGGTTTTATCTGGGTTCTTCATTTCCTCCCACAGTCCAAAACCATGGATGCAAGGTAAATTGGCTGCTCTAAATTACTCCTATGGTCTGTGTGTGTGTGTGTGTGTGTGTGTGTGTGTGTGTGTGTGTGTGAGAGAGAGAATTTTTTACTTTTGAAGCCGCTTTAGAGAGAGAGAGACTTTTGACTTTTAACAACGCTTTATTGTAACCAAGGCAAAGTTTCAAAGAGAGAGAGACTTTTTAACAGAGAGAGAGAACTGGGAACTGGGAACCCTCATAACCCTAGTAGAGGAATAAGATAATGAATGAATGAATGAATGAACATTTATGTATGTATGCGTTATATGTTTTCTGAAGCAATAAGGCATTTAAAAAGTAGTAAACTTTGAAGAATCCGAACAATACTTGTCCTAATAACACAGTACACACTGAAACATGGCAGTTTCTTGTTGTAAAGGTTCTCATCAGCGGCAACTGGACAATTTCTATCTGAAACCAGTGGACTTCAGATTGGGTGAAGTTTTACTTTCTGCAGTACAACTCTAAAAATACAGCCATGTAATATTCTGTGGAATATGTGTATTTTTGGCAGAGAGTTCACCATAAAGATCAAAGAAATATAAAGCATTAAACAGGAAAAATGTGGGGAATATTTCTGGTGCATGATTTCATCTCATCTTTCTCTTTTAAAAATGGTGGTGGAATTTAAAAATTGTAAACAAAGGAATGTGTTCGATCTTTATGGCTGCTGGGACTATTACCCAATAAGATTTAATTTAATTACATAAAGATAAGTACACCACAGCCAGTAAATCTATCTTATTTATAAAAGTGGTTAACTGAAAGAAAGTCAGTAAATAGTGGGTCCAGAATTACTGATGTCATGAAGGTTAAAAATGAGCCAAAAAGTAAATCCCAACTCAATGATTATGTTCACAGAGGTTATTTGTTTGTTCAAGAAGCACATAGCCCATTATTTTACTGACAATTACCAAGAATCGAACTGAGAACAGCGTGCATCAGTAACCAACATAATTAGCCTGTGAAATGTTTATTTTTCATTCCAAATTAAGTGCATAAACCTTACATCTCTAATGATAAGTTACAAGTGCCCAAACGTTATTACCACAGAGTACAACCCTTCCTTTCAGAGACTGAAGCTGATTTAAGTTCACAGTTAGCAGTGTTATTTACTTCCTTGTAGTTTATATTGACCATTTTAAAACTTCCGCGTTTCAAACGGTAAAGGCTACTGTGTGGACTGTCTATCTATTTTTTTGTTAATCCCGCCTCTATGTAATATGATTGGTTAATATTTCGTACACACGCGCATTCTGCCAATAGATAGAGCAGAGCAGCGACTCTAGCAGAGGCGGCGGGGCTTAACAAATACAGGTGGGGAAAAAAATCCACCTCGGACTGTAGAGGGAGCAGCGAGCTGTAGCGACATGAAGTCTATCCCGGAGGATTTAACTTCACTCGTCTCAGGTAGTTTAACAAACTGTCGCAATAAACGTAGACAAAGCCGGCGAATATCGCTTTTCAGGCGCTCTGCTCTCAAAGAGATAGGGTCTACTGTGACCCTTTCGTGTGTAAATCGTTATTATACAGAAAAGAGGAAGTTGATAACGTTGCTTAAAATGTTATAAGTTGGAGAAAACAAACCGTGTCGTGTTTATGGAGTATTGTATTAATATAAAAAACTATATAAAAAAAATGTGCCTGACCCTTGCTATTCCAATTTTAAGTATGCAATAAAGTTTTATTTTAAATAAAGGAATATTGATCAAAATTGTTCTAATGGAATTTTCAAAGTTCAACATTTCTGCATATGGCTATATTGATATAATAGTTTTATATTAATATGCCCCTAGTCTGATGACCTACATGAATGAAAAATTAAAATGTATGTGAAATGCATGTTTTCAGATTTTGAAGCCTTTCTGACCGAGGTTCTGAAAGGTGAGAATCTAAGCAAAAAGGCAAAAGAGAAAAGAGATGGCTTTATTAAGAGAATTAAAGAGCTCAAAGCAAGGTATGACAAAAACATGCAATATCACAAACCTAGTAAAATAATATAGCCTTACAAATCAATTTTTTCAAACTAATATATATATATATATTTTTTTAGTTACCCTCAGGAGTTCAAAGAAAAGAGTAAGTTTTTTTAGCCTTTTGTTATGCATCTTGTATATTTGTAACTTTTAAGATGGAGAAGACTAGTAACAGTAACAGGGAAGTTAAAAACTGATCTGTGACGCGGACCACAGTACAGCAGCTTCTTCCTGGCTCTTAAAACACATTAAGCTTTATAGAGGAAGCTGGTAAGTGCTTGCATTGGCTGCGCTGTTGCTTTCTATTGGGTTTGCTCTGGAACTGATGTTGAATTTAGAGGTCAGTACATTAGTAGAAAGCTGAATACACAAGTGTTAAAAGGATTTTTGTCAACATCCAGCTAGTTTACATTTTAATAGGAGGTTTTTCTGATTTGTTAGCTTAGTAAGTTTTTGGTTGTTCACCGTACTACAAAGGCAGCAATCAGTTCCTCAGATATTGTGCCACTGTGCACATTTTCCTAAACAGGATCTTATAGTTTCCTGAAACATTATTTTATTGTAAGGGCATGAAAAACTGAAATAACAGGTGCACAATTCAATCTCAACTTACATTTGGCTATTCAAAAACATATGCAAATATTTGTAGCTTTTGTATGCCAATGTGTTATGAATGGTAATAATCCTCTGTGGTGTGCTGGTTTTAAGAAAATTCATATTTAGAATGACAATTCAGTCTGAAATCAGATATTTTAAAGTGTTACCTTTGTTAGGGTAGTTTTGGGGCCTTGATATTCTTATTCCTCTCCAACATGGAAAGAATGGATATGATGGAGTACATTAAGGTTAAAAGCTGTATTTCAGATGAGCTAATTTGTAATTTTTCTGCTAGGAGATGAGGAGGGTGATGACTCTGAGGAAGAGCACATCAACAACGATGGTGGGTCACTGCATTCAGAGCGCACAGACAGAGATGAGGAGGGAGCATATGACGGTGGGTGCAATAAAATTAACAGTGTGAGAAAATAAACTGCTTAAAAATGAATAGTTGAAAGGTAAAAAAAAATCTTTTTACAAACCGTAATCTAAAAAGGACAAAGCGTTTCAGTATGCTGATTTTGACAGCATACTAATACACTTGAAATGTATCGATAAATGAATAATTTTCAATGTTTCTGTATACTATCTAGTAACATTTAATGCCTGAAAAAACATTTTTTTTCCTAAAATTAAAAATAATATTGGTGGTTTGAGCTGAAAACAACAGTTGCAGAATGTTAAAAAGGTTGCTGTAGCCTGGCAACGGTCTCAAGAATGACTTAAAACACAGGCAATAGAGAATGAGCCTTCTTTTGTCTTGGCACAAATGCTTTATGACATGGATCTGTGACAATGCCGCCCACAGCCAATGTCATTTTAGGCCCCTTTCTGTATTGCTTACAACCAAGGAATCCTTTTTGCAATAAAGTAAACCAACAGAAGGATTATGTAATTTTAAAACTCAACTGTGGTGCATCCACATATCTGTGGAATCCTTGGCTGATCATGCACACTGATATTCCAGTGTGTTTGTAAGGCCTTTTTTCTGTCTGTTGGCTATTTCTTGGTGTGCCTGTCTTAATGTGTGTAGGCGTGTATGGAAGTGCTAATTTTATTGCCCTGGAGCATGGGGAGGTTTTGTAAGCCTTAAAACTTAGTTTGCAGTACCTGAAGTTAAGTATGTTTTTTGAGAATTAGGTTAACTCTATATATTTAACTAGCTCCTCATTATTATCAGCATTAATCAAATCATGTCAGAATGTATAAATACATAAGTAACTGATGATGCATTGATCTATAACCTATAATAGTTAGTCATACAATGATTCTTATAATAAAAGCTGTTTATCTGTAGCATATATACTGTAAAAACAGCAAAATATTCCCATAAGTAAAGTTAATTTAAAGGTAATTTAGTATATTCAGTTCCACTTTTGCAAATGGCAGTGTATTTACTTTTGCAGTGAATTTAAAACAATGTCACTGTATTGTTTCTTGTATTTTTGCTGCATGGTTTATTAGAGATAGTGGAGTGTTTAGCCTCCAAAGACGTCATACACTTTTTTGGATTGCCACATTTATTCAGCCATGCAAATAGTGGTATACAAACAAATAGTGTTGGTTAATTGCCAGTTTTGCAATGCAAACAAGGAATGTATGTTTGGTGCATTCTGGTAATTCCTGAATTATGGAAAGAGCAGCCTTATCCAGTCTACTCAAATAGTACACACTAAAATTACATGGCTTTTATGTTTATGCTGTTTAGCCCGCTGCTGTAGATAGCATGGTAAAATCAACACTGTTTTTATTAGTCTTTTTATGTCCAGTGACTAAAGCCATGTGCCCAGAACACATAACCCTAATTAATTTTAAGCATCTGTTTATTTTTTTTAGGAGTTCAGCAGGCTCCTCCAGTAGCAGCACAAGATCTTTCCGCTGTCTTTAAGAGTGGCTTTCTGGAGAAACGAAGAAAAGGTAGCACCAATAAATTATTTAGCACTTATTGTTTTAGGGTCATTTTACAGTTTTTATCTTGTTTTTGTTTATTTGGCAGATCACAGCTTTTTTGGTACCGAGTGGCAAAAGAGGTGGTGTGCTTTAAGCAACCACACATTCTATTATTATGGGAGTGAGAAAGGTATGTGCATATTCATGTACACCACATATACAGTATATAAACATGTGTTTATACATTCATGCTAGTAGGTTGTTAAAAATTGGACACATTTTTTAATACACTTTTTTGAGAGGGGTATTAATTAATAATAGTCAAGCTTTATGTATAAGGCATAAAACATTCAAGTGATTTTATAGACAGACACGATGAATTCTAAAATGTCTGTTCATAGCATTAATAAAATGGCGTCATCCATACCTTGATAGGTTGGAATGGCCATCTATGTTGCATGATTGAAAATTAACTATATTAACCTCTTGACAAGACTTAAGACAAATTAATTTTCTTTTGGATAGCATTCCAAGTGTGAAAGCTGTTATAGCCACAAAAAAGGTAACCAACCAAAAAAGAAAATACATCGGCAACAATTTTGATGAATGACTGTAATTACTATTGCCCATTAATCTGTAAAGTATACTGCTCAAAAAAATAAAGGGAACACCAAAATAACACCAAAATAATAGATCTCAATGAATAAAATATTTTGATTGAAAATCTTTATTTAGTAGAACAAAGTAACATAACAATGTTCAAAATGTAAATCAAAATTAGTATCCCATAGAGGTCTGGATGTTGAATTATACTCAAAATTGAAATGGAAAAGCAAATGATAGGCTCATCCCACTTCCGGGAAAATTCCTCAAGACAAGTTAAAATAAGCCTCAGTAGTGTGTGTGGGATACACATGCCTGTATGTCCTCTCTACAACGCCTGGCCCTGCTCCTGATGAGGCGGTGGATGTCGTCTCCTACGGCCCCCTCCATGTCTCCCGGTCTATGCTACATGCTCTGGACACTGTACTGACAGATACAGCAAACTTTGCCACAGCTTGCATTGATGTGCCATCCTGAATAAGCTGCACTACCTGAGCAACTTGTGTGGGTTGTAGACACCACCTCATGCTACCTCTATGGTGAGAGAACTGACAAACTGCAAAAGTGACCAAAAGTGACCAAAACATCAGCCAGGAGGAGAACAAAGGAAGGTGTGTGGTCACCACCTGCAGAAGCACTCCTCTATGGGGTTGTTTTGCTAAGTGCCTCTCAATTCTACCGGTTGTCTATTCCATTTGCACAACAGCAAGTGAAATTGATCAATCGGTGTTGCTTCCTAACTGGACAGGTTGATTTTACAGTGTGGAAACTTGGAGTTTCATTGTGTTGTTCAAGTGTTCCATTTATTTTTTTGAGCAGTGGATATCAAAATAATTTAAAAACACAACTCCATCATTTTACAGTTAGCATGTTAAATCAAAGTTTAAGTTTATGATGGTAAAATTTGAAGAAAAAAACAAGTATGGTTTATTTGAAGGTGTCGCTTGGCCAAAGCTGTTTCTTATCACTTTTTTTGGCAGCACAACTTAAGTTTACACAGACGCATATAATCAAACCACAATACTTTTTGTGCAATTAGAGATTAAAAAATTTACAACGAGTAGCTTGAATGAGTTTTATACTAGGATGAACTGAAAAAGGTTGATTAACATTAAAGCAGAAATGTAAAAAATGGTGATGGATAAAGGGATTTTAGATCAAACTATATATTAAGCTTTCAGTCCTACTTGAAAGAGGTTGGAACATTTTAAACATAGCAGCATTATGTGCGTCGTTATTCAAATGACCGCACTCAAAAGCAAAAGTCTGTTCTCCAGAAGCACCTGCAACACGATTAATTGGCGCCCCAATTTATATGTTGCTATAAACAACTGCTGAAGGGAGAATGTTTTTTTTACTCCATCAATGGTGACAAGCTGTCATGACCCAAATGCACCAGAACCAGTTCAAACTCTTGATCCTACTGCCACTATGCTTCATAAATTGAATAAGGTTTTTTTATTCTAACAGTTTTTCTTTCTCCAATCATAACTCTCACATTTATTAATGTAATTCATATTTATTTCTATATCTCATAATATTGATTTTCTCAAAGTTTACAGTACTTGCAACACTGCCAATGCACAATGCACATCTTTGTTGTTCAAGTGTTCTGGTGGCAGAATTATTGGTTTCAGCCAAAGTGATCAAGGCCTATTAGCTGCTTGGAAGTGTTTACAATCTTTTAAGCACCACTATGCTAGACTTGATAGTTATCTATGGCTTTGTCTGTCTTTCTGTGTTTTGCTCTAGCACTCTAATTCTCTCCCTCTTTTTTTATCTTTATCTAACATTGGGTTTACTGGTCTCTGCACAAAATTTCCAATTTTATTTTCTATGGGGTTACGTTTTGTTGTTCTACAAGTACACCCTGTAGTCCATCTGTTTCACTGCATAGTGCTGCATTGACACCGGTGGTGTGTTATTTTGTGTTGTGCTGCTACAAGTGGATCAGACCCAACATTACTGCTGAAGTTTTTAATGCTGTGTACCTTCTTTGTAAATTTTAATGAACATTTCTGCCTTATTGATCTACCTTCTCAGAGACGGTAGTGCATTTATTGCTTTACAGTTCCTGATAAGCCTTCTTTAATCTTTCGTAAGCACACAAAATCCTGTCAACAGGCTTTTTGTTTTTTGATTCTCAGTCCAGCAAAGTTCCTAATGGGGTCAAAAACCTCCAGTAGTATTACTGTTTTTCATTTACCCATACATGTGTAACACACAAACACACCATTACCACCTTAGTTTTACTGCAGTTATCCACCACCCATTTAATATTGCATTTTGGTGTTTCTGACCATTAAGAATCAGTAAAGGTGACTATTAATGTATACAGCGATGGACTATATTTTGCAAATATAGAATTATAAAACCTTCTTCTACTGTATTGTTAGTCAAACTGATAAAATAAATATGTGGCGGTTGTATATACAGCTCTAGAAAAATTAAGAAAGCACTGCAAAATTATCAGTTTCTCTAATTCTTCTCTTAATAGATAATGTATATGTTTGATTAAAATTAACAAGGTTTTTTTAATTCTATAAGCTATTAACAATGTGTTTCCGAAATTCCAAGCAAAAATTTTGTATTCATTTGCAGAAAATGAGAAAGTACCAAAATAACAACAAAAATGCATTGCTTTCAGACCTCAGATGATGCAAAGAAAACAAGTTCATATTAATTTAGAAACAACAATACTAATATTTTAACCCAGGAAGAGTTCAGAAATCATTATTTGGTGGAATAACCATGATTTTTAATCACAGCTTTCATGCGTCTTTGAACGCTTTCCACCAGTCTTTCACAATGCTTATGGGTGACTTATGCCACTCTTGGCACAAAAATTCAAGCAGTTTGTTTGATGGCTTGTAAATATCCATCTGCCTCTTGAGGGTGAAACCGACACCAGAGCTGTATATATTAATGTATATAGTTAAACAATAGGAATATTACCCTTAACTCTGTTCATATAAATATAAAATTAATTTTCCAGATAAGCAGCAAAAAGGTGATTTTAATATTGATGGCTATACTGTCAAAATGAACAACACTCTGCGCAGAGATTCAAAGAAAGACAGCTGCTTTGAGATATCTGCTCCTGACAAAAGGGTTTATCAGGTACACAAAAATTATTTCTATCAGTAAGTTGTATTACTTACTTCTGTGTTATGTTTGTGGTTTACATAAACTGAACATTTTTATACAATTTGCACTCCCAGTTCTGTGCATCCTCACAGAAAGAGGCAGAAGATTGGGTGGAGCAGATTGGCTTTGTGATAAAAGGTAAGAGTGTTGTTTTCTTTATTACTTCATCTAAATATGTTTTCTCATTGCTAGAAATTTTAAATCAATACATTTGTCTTTACGTACAGATATGGAAGGGGTCATTCCTTTGGAGGAGGAGCTGGATACTTATGATGATTGCATACCTATGAGTACAACAAGTACCATACCCATTGATGAGGACATCTATGAAGAACTTCCTGGTTGAAATTTTACATTTACCCTAATCATAGTTAACATTTTATTTTTAAACGCTAGCGAGCAGTGGGAAGATACTATACCTACCCTGTTTACTGCTTCATGAATACTTTATAAAGATTGTTGTATGACTGTGGCTGGGTGATAGGATCAAACATTATCACAATATCATTGATCTAGAGAAGTATCTCTATAAGGAATATATATATTTTAAGTTTTACGGTTTATTTCTGTTTTTGCATGGGAGTGTAAAATACTATATTATAAAATTTAGTTGTGTTTTTGTTTAAAACACCACTTGTTTATTCATTCCAAAAATATAAAAATGTTCTAGAGACATGCCAGCTGCTTAATTTGTTTTACAGCAACAAAATGAAGCACTTGGTGAAGCACACTAGAGACTTATAATAAAAAAAACTACATATTAGGCTATTCAGTATTTTAGGATGTTTAGCAGTGCACTACATCTCAAAACACTGCCACAAACTTGGTAATGATAATGATAACTAATGATAATGTACTTATTTCGGTGCATTTAGTCTAACCTAGAAATAAGATATATTTTTAATGTAATATTTAAATTAGACTTAACTGACCCACAGCAAGGCATTGCAAACACTGCATGATTGAGGACTTCCCCCAGTAGTATAATGTTGACGGTCCTAGTTCTGCCTCACCACCATAAACTATGCAAGCTTCTGTGACTTAAAAAAAACATATAGCATGTCTCCCAAGCCGTGTTCTGACAGTTGCAACAGTTTAGTCAAAGACATTTTTCCAGACTATGTGACTGATGGAAACAAACAATTACATGATGTAGGAATTTATATAACATCGGAGGAATTATTGTTTCATGGAAGTAGGGGCCATATTTGGAAACAAAATGTGGGTGGGGTTCCGTCGTGCGTATTCCGTAGTTTGGCATGTAGTATAAATATATTAAAATAAACTTATTTTCTTTATAGAAGGGTAATGGTTTTAAGAATAAAAGAGATAAAAAAAAGTTGATGCTACAATAAATTTGTATGCTGTTTTTGTCTCAGAGGAAGAAGTTAATCTTCCTACTAAACCAGCAGTGGAGCCAGTCAGCAAACCCCCAGTAGCACCTCCAGTGACGGGTAAATACCACTAGACTTTTTATGGGCAGTTTCATTTTTTTTATTTTAGATTTCCCTGAAAGAACTTGTTCTTCTATATTCTGTATTTATTTTTATTTATTCAGTGCTGTATATGTAGAAACCCAAGAAGAAGAATAAATATTACTGAATATGATCCTGTGAATGATTAAGCCTGTGAGATTATGATGTTTGGGACAATTATTGTTATATGAAATTTATTTTAAAGGGGTAAAGTGCTTAAAGTGAATTAATAGCTAAGAGTTACAAATGGCAGGTGGGAGGATTGATGAATGAGTTGAAAAGGTGAAAGGACCGGGATGAGTAAAGCTGGCTTTTGTGACCTGACCTGCCCACACATGCTTAAGAAAGAAATAAAAGATATGAATCTCAGCTTTACAAGTTTGCAAATAGCACTGTTAAGGTACCTTGTTGCTGACCTACATGTTTTTTTGGTGTCTGTTCTATTATTTACATACAGTATTTTGACACTTCATTTGCATCTGCATTTACATTTATTCGTTAGCTATTATTTGATTTAAATGACTTTCTAGCAAGTTGGTGCATATAGCTGTTAAAAGCGCTAACAAGACAGCAAGATGAAGCTTTTACCAACAGACTATTAACAAGGGCAAAACTGATGCACAGAGATGTATGAGGTATTTTAAATGAGCGTTCTTAAACATGCAGTTAAACTAAGGATTAAAGAAGTATTCATTTATACTGAAATGCATACTTCATAATTTATTGGGGTTTGAAATGTGGTTTAAATCCAAGCAGTGCAGTGTGGTGCTTAATTGGTTAATGTGGGTTTTATGAGCAGCTCTGTGTCCGACCATGTGCAGTGTGTGCCCTGGCAAGTGTTGGTCGTTGAGTTGGGTTTGGTTGGCTTTGGCAGGAAGTGGAGTGGAGAGGCTGCCAGTGGTGCTGTGGCCCTCCCCAGTCCTCTGCTCTTAGCTCACAGCACAGGAAGTCCTGCTGACAAGAGCCATGGCTTACACAGGATCTCATGACAGATGCTTAGCAAAAGACGCCAACTTTAGCCATAAAGACAAGCCTGGCTTTTGTGTAACAGACGCAATAGCTGAAAACCCTTTTGTGTGACCAGTCACTTTTAAATCAGTTGGATATGGCTTACAATTTGACAGCAAGAAAAAAAATATCCAATGGGAATTAATCAATAATTAGAATTTGCAAGTATTCTATTAGCAAAAAAAACTTTGTAAAGGGACAATACAAATGCTTTGTTTAGTTCATGCTACAAGCAAGTTGTCACAATATTTAAAAAATACTCTGCAAAACCTGATTTAATGAACTTGGGTATTTTTGAGTAGTATTTATTATAGTTGGTGTAATTTATGCTGATTACATTAAAAACTTATGTTGCTGTTCATTGTTATTTAATAGTGTTAAATCTTAACTTTAAGAGGTCGTTTAATTACCCATAAATATTTTATGGGATTATTCGGTTATGCAACTGTCAGTAAAAATTAGGATTCAAGATCCTGAGCAAAAGGGGAAATTTCTTTTTTAAGTGTTGCTCTCTGCTGCCCACTACTGGAAGTATTATGAAATGTAAAATTGCAGATAAATTCAGCTTATATACTGTACATACATAAGTGAGAGAGAGTTGTGTGTTAACTGCTCCTGTAGTCACGTGTTACTCCCACATTTATTTTCTGTTTTTTTATTATCCTCAAACAGCAGCTAGTAAGACCACGGACTACCAAAACTACTTTCAGGGTTTGTGGGACTGCTCTGGGGACCAACCTGATGAGCTATCTTTTAAGAGAGGAGATGCCATCTACATCGTCAGCAAGGTATCAGTTGGATTTTTTAAAAGCTTAATTATGATGACTTTCTTAAAATTGTAGAAATTGTACTCATTTGAAATTTACTTTTTAATGTTATGAAAATACATTTGGATAAAAATTACAACTGGCAAACAGCAGTGGAATGCTTAAAGTAAAAATTGCTGTAATTCTTTAATTAAAGCCCCAATACATGTAAATAACACAATAATTACTTTTTCAGTACCTTAAATTGTGATTCTTACTGCTGAGTCACATAAACTTGAGACTCACTTATAAAAAGCTTTAATCACTTCCTTTTGTAATTTATTCTAAAACTGTACACTATATAAACAAAAGTACTGCAACATCTTTCCATTACACCTACATGAGTTTGTATGACCTCCTACTCTATGTTGCTCTCCCCTTTGCAGCTTTAACAGCTTCTACTCTTTTGGGAATGTTTTATACTAAATTTAGGAGTTTTTGCTTATTTTCGATAGGGCTGAGGTCAGGCTCTGTGAGGTCCAGTTACATTCTTTCACTCTATATGTACCCAACCATGCCTTTATAGCCATTGCTTTGTGCACTGGGGTTCAGTCATACTGAAATAGGAAAAGCCATTCCTCAAACTGCTTTTATACATTTGAAACCATGCAAAATTCATCGCTAGCTGAGCAATTTGATTCACCTGTGGTAATGAGACTAAACAAAACACAGAATTTTGTGGTATATTAAGGTATATCAGTACTCTTGTATTTGTTGCTTATTTTAAACAATTAGACTGGTTTATTGAATTTAAGCAGCTTTTAAGCAGAAAACATAAAGTCACCAAAACTTTTTCCATGACTTTTTGGTGTGCTACATTGTGTGAACTTGATGGGAAATGTTGCAGCAGACTCTGACTTTGGCAGCAGTGCATTCTGGGTTCCTGACTGTTAAACTAAGATGAGTGAAATGATGGGATTAGTCTTGTCACTCCGGAAACCATTTTAATACATTTGGCCTCAAATGTTGTGGCCTGGCACACTTGTGTTCTGCCACCTCCACTTTTCCCTCATCATGCTTATGTTTTTCAGCAGTCCTGCAGGGAGCCTTGGTGCCATGTTTAGTTAGGGCCACCATCTACTGACTGTCCTTCTTCACTCACACTCACACTGACAGTGTGGGTTTTTAATACTAGGTTGTGTTCTCAGGAAGTTATGAATCTAGCTCTAGAATTTGCTCCAGGTGGCCTGGAGAATAGTTTTATTTCCTGTCAGCTGGAATGTATGGGCTAACTGTGAGACAGCAAGGTCTGATGTTTGTACCTGGCTAAAAGGATTATATCAATCTTAAGTCTGATTTAATATGGTGTTGGCTTTTTCCTTGAAATGTGACGTGTCTGTTTTAGACAGATAAAGCTGCCCCCCCATTTTCCTTTTAATTGAGCAAGGATTTTTATAGCCGTTCATTTCCACAGTGATTATCCTTCCAGTTCCTGCAATGCATTACACAGCCACTAGACATTTTAGCTATTAAAACAAATTGAATATATAGGTGGTAATGTAAAATTCAACTCAGATAGTTTATATTGCAATTTATATTTCCTTAATACATTGAAGCGACATGTTTCTATAAGGTGCAAAGTACAGGTAGAGGCACTTAAAATTAGAGGTAAATTAGATCTTAGAACTGTATACACCACGGATAAGGTTTCCTGTTTTTTTTAATCCATACTCCCAAGTATCTGTCCTAACGGAAACTACTTAGCACACCTAGTGTACAAACGTCTCCCCAAAAAAAGGAGCTCTTTTTTCATTTCCAAGGACAAGACTGCCACCTGGTGGCTTTAAACTGCACTAACCGCTGGTCTCTTGCGCTTTAAGATGGAGATGTCTAACATTATCATTATACCTGGGGGAAAAATATTCAACATTTTTGTATGTATTTTCATTGGTCTATGTCTGTGCATGTGTACATATGTTTGCTTGTAACATACCTACCACAATCTTGAATCTAGTCCTCAGGTCCCTTTTCACACGTTATTCACATAAATTAAGCAGTTAACAGTTAATTTGCTCTGTTTAACTTTCTTGTTTGTTTCAGTTTCATATCTGTGCTTGTTGCTTTAGCTCTTTGTACTGAAAGCCCTTCCCCCTTTCTGTAGCTGCAGTGACCATAAAACTGGTCTGGCGTTAGTGTCCAGCTGCAGCTTATGGCCAATTCAATGCAGTCTGGAGAGCAGACTAGAGGGGCTATTAGTGGCCAGGCTTCTTCCCCTTGGCCATGCAGCAGCTGCATGACTTCCCCTGCCCCCTTCCTCAATATTATCCAAGCAGACCTTAGCCACTCTCAAAGGGTATTGACCATCAGACCAGGGGGAGGTGTCAGGGCCTTAAATCACAAGCAGACATGCCTACACACACTCGCACCTCTATTCACAGCGAAACCAGTAAGTTGAGGTATGTTTTGTCACATCTTATGCTGCACATTGTTACTCTGTTTTAGGCCTTTGTCAACGTTGTATTGGGCATTCCACAGAGAGAAGTTGTACTTTATTGCAGCAATTAATCATCAATTGCATCCATTACCAATGTGCTTAAGAAAAAAACACATATTTCTGAGCTTATGATATTTCAAGCATATGTTTAATTTTTTTAATTGTATTATTGCATTTATGTGCTGCCAATGCATTGAAATAATTGAATTTGATTTGTTCATATTTAATTGATTTAAAAATAAAATTAAAATCAGTGGTCTTTAGCCAGAATCTTAGTTGTAATGTGATGTCATCTGTGTGTGAGGTCTTTTCCTGTTTGGCATGTCACACATGCTTGCTAATCTAGAACTGTAACCCCTCCTGCACGCACAAGACACTTTGACACTGTGCAAGCCTTGATCACTGAGGCAGCTCACGGCACCAGGCTGTAGCCCACTCAGTAAGGTGTGGCTGTTTCAAAGCATGGCTACAGGAAGCTTTTCCTTCACACTATGCATGTTCACTTCCTGAGCTGCCTCACAAAGCCTGGACAGCTGTGCTGTTCTATAATACGCTGTTTGTGAGTTTTCCTTGTGATATCCAGTTTGTCACGCCGCAGTCTAGAGTTTCTTGTTAACTAACCTGGTGTTTTTCAGGCTACACTTATACCTTAGGATTTACACTGACACAGACACATACTCACTCACTCACTCACTCACTGTATGCCTATTTGTTTAAATTATTCAATCTGAATATATGGTTAATGCGTTATGCTCAATATAGAGCAGAGAATAATCTGGTCCCCTATGTGACCCTGCATTACTGTTCATATCTGTGGGAGCTGTCAGCAACAGCATTAAGTAGCTTGGTGTTTTATAGGCCAGTCTGTGCGAGGAGGCAGTAATAGCTGGAACCAAACGTCTTACATTTGTCCTTAGTGCACACCCGCAATCGTTTAGGTTTGTTTGGGTCAAGAGGAGGATTGCAGAAAGTTCATATTAAACTTCTGCGCTGCTGTGATGTAAACCACATTCCTTGTTTCATTCCATGTGGACTTACTTTGTAACCTACAATGGGCCCGTGAAAGAGGATAGATGGAGGGTATCTGGTCAGCTCAGGATCAAAGCCTGGTGTGTCAAAGAAAAAAGGGCCATAAAAGTCACTCTGCACCGTAAAGAATCAGCTGCCGTAGTATGGAGTATGTTAGATAGAGATGTTTAAAGCTCAGCCCAGTTTGAGCTCCTGGTTCTCTGTTTCAAATGTATTTCTGTATTTTTTTGTAACTAAAGCCACATTAGAAGCACAACATAGATCTTAGATAGGAAACAACATTAAAACCCTAAATTCTGATTATCTGTAGCTGCTTACCTCCCACTTATTTATTTTATTTAAATTTGAACTTGTCTGTGTCTCAGCCCTTTTGAAAAATGTTTAATATAGCATGGATTTAATTAAAATATGCTTCATTCAGTTCAACTGATTGTAAATATGCTGTTTTCTCCTCAGGAGTATGACCCTTTCGGCTGGTGGATTGGAGAGATAAAAGGTTCCATTGGCATAGTGCCAAAAAACTACTTGACAGAGATGTATGTTCTCTGAGGGGTTTAATGTAAGTATGTAGAAGATTCAAGCAGTCCTAACATTTACTACAAAAATAGCCTTTAGTACAAAGCAGCTACTCTTGTAGTTTCCTTTTGAACAAATAGCTTCTCAGGGTAGAGGTTTAACATATTAAATACAATTTGGGGATTTAACAATATAAACTTATGGCCTGTGGCAGAAAACCAGTCTTTTGGGCTCAATAGCTCTTTTTGGGCTCTGTTCTAATAGCAGTTAGTTCCTCTGTCTGCTTACATTAAATTTGCAACATTACGAACAAAATATTTAGGCTTGTTTGGCTCAGTGTAAATTTAAATGTTATTACGGCTTGTAGAAGTCAACAACTCCAGGTTTTTAGACCTGTATTAACTTTCACTTATTTTGATTACTTGGTAGTGATCTTAATTTAGAGTATACAGAGCACTGTTGGTACCATTATAATGATTGATGTCGTTGTTTTTTTTTTCTTTTACAAGTGATAGTATTTATCATGCTGTATTGTTATTTTGAAATATCTGTCAAATGGTGGGAAAAACAATCCCATTATGCTGATGTGAATTTACACTTTGTTACTGAAAGATATTAGCAATTATTTACATTTACTTTAAAAGTATTGGGAGACCTCTTGATCATTGATTTCACTTGAATTATTCATTCTCATTGCCACGTATGAAATGTATAGAATCAAGCAGCCTATCATGCATTTTGGACAATTGTATTTTTTCAACTTTGTTAAAACAGTATTGGAAAAAACTTTTTCAGTTTCAGCATGACTGTGCATCAGTGCACAAACCAAGGCCCATAAGGGCATGGCTGGGTACAGTTATGTGGAAGAACTTGACTGGCTGGCACAGAGCCAGCTTGAAATAGTATGTCATAAAAGTTTTTTTTGTAGATATAATGTGTATATGTCCCAATACTTCTGTTAATATAGTGCAGCTTGATTTAAAAAAACATTTGCATGTGGTATTCTATTAATCAATACATTAATTAATTTATTAGTAAATCTGTATTTTGTAATAATAATATATACATTAGCTACATCTGAAGTAACAATATCAAAGCACAAGAAAAAATGCTTATTTACTTTTCTAGTACATTAATGTGCATATAATGTTTAAGCTGTATCCAAAACATAAAGGGGGTATCTATAACAAATGCATTAGCTATTTACAATAAACCATTTGAAACCTTGCGCACTGTTTTTTAAATCCCTTTAAAGTGTTTTTTACAAACTGTATCTTGCATGTCAGCCACAAGGGGGCATACGAGACTTAGCTTTTGCAATCCACGTTTTTAATGCCTCATTTGGTTTTCAGTTTTGTACGCATTTTTGTGACGTAAAATGAACATATATGTAGGAAAACTAATATCTATTAGTAAGTTAAATTAAAAACAAAAAATCATTTATTTACCTGCACTTTCTTGTTGCTTGTTTCTCTAATTGGATTGTATCTTCATGGTTCGTGTGCATGGCTGCACTGACGTCCTCGCAGCTCCTGGGCACTGAAGTGAAAAACTTAATTAAAAACATGAGTCACACCATTACCTTCCCAGAATGCCCCCAAATGAATTGTTTCTATTAGCATATTAACTCATACAGGGAGGCTGCACACAATAAATAGTAAAGACATTTTAATTTGCTGATTACATAATGCAGCAATGTGTACTAATGCAAACCCAATGTGCCAGCCTTTGTACCTAGCATAGCAATTATCCCACTCTGACTACTTAAGTTTAACAACAGCGCACACAATTTATTTACATGAAAATATGATCCCTTGTTGAATTATAAATGTTTATTAATCTTAATTTGTGAGTAAACAAAATCATGAGATCTTTTTTTTTTCTTCTTTAAAGTTTATAGAACTACTTTGTTGTTTTTAATAAATAATTTTTATTTTTACACTGACATGAGTAAGTGTGAAAGGTTTACTAATTCATCCAAACCTATTAATTTTGATATGATCCCTAAAATATAAACCATTTCTGTATCGCTCAAATCCTTTCCAAAAGATCATCAAGTTTGTATGTGGCATTGGAATTCTTTTAATTTAAGTCATATGTTTCAATTTATTTATATTGTGTTTAATGAGGTGGGAATAGAGCTCATGTTCCATCCCAAACTCAAGACCATGGTTGTCTTGTCCCCACTTTGTGCCTAGGTCCACAGCCATTTTGAAAGAGGAAGGGCATTTCTCGGACAGTTGCCATATTATTGTTTTCGTGCTGTTTAATCAATGGTACAATATATTATAATTAATTATGGTAAGTTCAAGTGTTATAATTAGAAAGATTAACCACATAATTTTAGATGCATTTTAGATTTTAGATTGAGAATGTTAACTGTGTTTAGATGCACATTCATCTTTACTGTTATGAGCTACAAAAGCAACCCATGACAACTGGTCATCTTTGCATGAGCAGTGCATAACAAAGTGAGAGATGTCCTTGTCACTCTGGCTGACGGCTTTTGAAAAAAAGATTTTTGGTTCTCAATTTAGGGGCTGCAACTTTGATCCAACATGTCTACAAATGGCTTTTTTATTCATTCTGGTGGCTATTAAAATTCTATAAGAACTTTTATAGAAGACATATTCAGAGTTTCTTTGTTTCATGTTAAATTCAATTAAGTTTGTTAGCAAATGTGAAACACAAAGGTCCTTTTACACAGAGGTCCTTGTGTAAAAAGCAGCCTTGCTTAAACAACAATCAGTTACATTACAGTAAATGTTAAAAGTTCAGTAAAGATATAAATCTTAGCACTTTGCTTTTATTAGTAAGTAACTTAACAGTATCTCTGAAATGACATATCTGTACAAATGTCTGTCTTCCATGTTATTTTCAGTATGTCCTGTACCATTAAAGCCACAATTTCATCTGCCTTATGTGATAAAAATGTTAATACAATCTTCCATTTTGCTGCTTAATGTTATGAAAGATCCTGTATTTTGTGGCCTCAGTGCCAAAATGTTGCAAAAGTATTAGCATTAGAATTGGGACAGGTGTGTTTGTGCTGATGAACATAGTTTTCCTCACATTTATTTCTTTTGCCACATTGTGACATAGTACAACCTACTCTATAGATTATTTGTCCAATTTTATTTAGTAGTTTTTTTCTGTACATGTCTCTGAAATATTAATGTTATTTATGAGCCCTGCCTGCTGATGCTGCCAAATACATACAAAAAGTGAGAACCGTATATCCTTTCTATTGCTTAGCTACTTTATGATCGGTGCATACTGTACATATATTGTGTGGAAAGTAATGTACATTTAAATTAGTTTTGAAATATGTCAGATTTATTTTAGATTTTGTTTTGTATGATTTACTTTTGAAAAAAAATGTGATTAGTCAACTGAGAAATGTCTTTTGTTCCTGTCAGTAGCTTTCATGTGGTTGTCACAGAAAGCAAGTGAACAAGAAAGAAAGAAAAGGGAATGAAGCTTTAAACAGCGGATGTAAGGCACCTGTGATGGGAGGTGGGGGTTCATTAGTATGCATTATACATATCTTCTCAGTGGCTTGAAATGGAGAGAGGCGGGGGATGAGGGAGAAAATCTCCCCCTAAAGGCTCTGCAGCTTCACATAGATAGAGGACAATGTTGTAACTAAAGATGTCGTACAGTAAGGCAAAGCTGAATTTTCATATCCCTGTTACAGACCACAAAAATTTAGCTTTCAGTGATAATTTAAACAAGTATAATACAGATATTATCTAACAATTATCAGATCAATTTCTTGGATTCTCTTTTGTCTGAGTTGCTGGCGCAGTCTGTTTTGTTCTACTGCTCAGGATACTGTGGCTCTATTTTATAGGACCTGTGAGAATTAAGGCAGCAGATGGTCAGCCCTGCTGTGTGCCTGATTGAAATGCCAGAGTTGCTGCATCCTAGTAAGCGTTTGTCCTGGCTTTGCTGCAGTCAGCACTGGCCCAGCCTACGGAACAATAAGCCCTCCAGCAGCTTTACTTCACGGAACTAAACTGTATGGAAGCATTGTAAACCCAGTCAGGGATTTCCAATGTATTTATACACTTTTGCTGCCTGCCTAACAGCGTGGCCTGGTTTTAAACCAAATAACTTTATTTTTATTAAGTGACAGCTTATAATGTTAATAGTTATGTAGATATGTAAAGTATACACAGTAAAATTTGTTTAAAAAAAGCATAATAACAAGGTGAATATATTAAGGTGTCTTAATATAAAAAAATATGGTAAACATTTTTGTCACCAAGCACTGTTTCAAAAATTATTAACTTGTAATGGGTCAAATTAGACGCTGATAAACAATGAAATACAGACCACTTGGAAGTGGTCACAGACCAGGAACTCTATATATTTTAATTTGAGCTATAGGTACTTAGACTTATTAGGTAGGCCTATAATTCTCTGGCACACTGATAGGGATGGGTATGTTTGGCAGTGAGTGGAGCAGGATGGGGTGTCTTTGTGTCTTTCGGATGAAATACAGTGCTCTAGGCTTTGGGCTGAATGATGAGGAGCTGGCCTGCTGTCCTCTGGGTGACATTCAAAGCCCTTATAAATCCTGATCTTTATAGTACCGGTTTGCTATAAATCCTGCAGTCTAATTGGAGGTGTAATGAATTACCATAATTAGTCATAGACGATATTACATTAAAAGCTGGGTGTGTGTGCAGCAAGAATGGGTCCATCATTGCAAAAGAGGCTCTGTGTGCCTGCATAATAAAAGTGTTCAGAGAGCTCAGCCAAACTAGTGATTTAGAAAGCATCTTTTATCTTTATTTGTTTAAGGTTTGTAATATTAATGCTTATGTAATTCAATACACTTTTAGTGTGCAACTCCAGCGGTTTTAATCTTCAAACTGTATAATTAATATTGTTTAATTAACATCACCCATCACTGTTTTTTTTTTCATCTCCGATCAGGTTGAGAACAAGTTTTATGAAAAAAGACACAGCATGTGTTAAGAAAATCCACCATGTGGTTGAATTTGCTCATCACTATTAGTTTCAATAATTAATTATCAGCTCAAACATCTATTTATTAGTTTTATTGTTGTTTCATTGAATAATTTGTGTATAATTTGTGACCTTTTTAGAATCGTGCACAAGTGTTTCTCATAGCTCAGACATAGGGCAGGGTACCCCACTTACCCCTTTGCCCCAAAGAAAATTCAATGCAATAGAAGTACACTGAGATGCCCAGGGCTGTTTAGCAAAATATTGCTCTTCAGTTTTATGATGCTAATAAATGATGATGTTAATGGATCTGCACCATGTCCTGCTCTAGATGGCTTCATCTATGGCTCTTTTATTACAATTTGATCCTAAAATATAAGGGTTTTGTAGATAAAAGCCATACACCAATTAATCTTGTAGGCACTAAATTCCATTAATGATACTGAAACATTACTAATTAAAATGGGCAACTGTGAAACGCCATAATTAAAGGGAATAAAATAATTGTATATGATGAAAAAACTTGAGTTGAGAAATGGAAAAATTTACTTGTTTATGTTTTTTTTTTGTCTACAACAATTAGTTTAGACAACTTCTAAGCATCTTCTAAATATTTAAATATTTATTTATTTTTTTAATTTAGGGTTTTTTTTATTTAGGGTGCAAACAAAAAACTTATAATTACATTTTTCCTGCTACCTTCCTGACTTTTTCATAAATTATTCTATTTTCTGACCATTTTTCTTTTACTTAATCACACACCCTTTCCTCTTTGAAATAACAGCAGAACACATGGGTTTTTCAGAAGCATACTGTATTATATAGAAACATTATTACATTTAGATTTTAATAATTAAGTAGATGTTTGTATCCAAAACAACTTACAAATTAGTAATTTATTTATAAAGCACTTTTTTTTAACAAAAGAGTGTTGTAACAAAGAGTGGCTTTACAGTATTATGAGCCTAAACCCCAAAGAGCAAGCCAAAGCGACAAGAAAAACTCCCTGTTGGGAGGACCAAGGCTCAGTGTAGGACTCCTCTTCCATGAGCAGCCAGGCAGCGTCAACAGTGTAGGACACAGACGTACAGATTGTTTCGAGATTAGGTGTCTGTAATCAACGACTGGAAAACGACCAGACTCAGTAATTTAAGGAAAACCAGCTACACTGTAGTGTTATGAAACATAATCATTATCCAATCTGTCTTTAATGTCTAGATGTACACATTTTATTTTTTATAAGTCTAATACAAACACATATTAATTGCCTTCATCATACAAAGACTTCTACAAAGAAGTAGAATAATTAACTTTGACTGGGCAGAGTGGATTTAGACAGTAATGCTGATGCTGAATTTTTGATGATTGCTGTTCACTGCTAAAATGATTCATAACCAGCACTGCACTTTTTCTCATATAATATCTGTAAGTGTTTTACTGGTTAGTGGAAAATGCTTCTACATTTACACATTTATCCTAATGATTCGAGCTAACTTTGTAGGATCTTTAATTATAGTGTATGTTCATATTCATTAGTCAGATTTAGTTTGGTATAAATCAAGACCCTCATCTTCTTCTGTCTGTGAAGCTTTGCTGAGTCAACTGATGAGATGAAATTTATTGCACACATACATACTAGTCCCTGGTTGTTATTAATTTGTGACCATTTAGTGCCACTGGGAGCTGATTTTGCCAGGTCCTAGCAACTCCATATTTATCACTGAGACCTGAACTTTGGCCTCAATGTTTGAAATAGTTCTTCAAGTTTGACCTTGTGACCCAAAAGTTAACTTTCAAAGCAAATACCATAGCTAATGTTGTCTTGTGGGAAGTTATACAACTTTATGCTGAAAAGAATTTTAAAAATGAATCAGTGGTCTTAATAAACTTTTCTAGACATAATCTAGACATAAACTAATAATCTGTTAACAAATAGGCTCTTTCAGTATTTTTTTCTTACACTGGTGTCTTTTTAATTAAAATAAATATAAAAGGCTAAGATTCTTGAATCTTGAATCTTAGCTACAATGCAAAATTAAATTAAAAAATAAAAAATGTAGAGCTCAATTTGGCTGTGTTTTTTGACCATGCTGCTTGTATAATTCTAACACGAACCAATTTTTATTTGATGAGAAAGTTATTAAATTAATTAATTGTATTATTATTTAACTAATACGATAATTTTAGCAAAAAAAAATATCAATGTAAGAGTTTTCTGGTTCTCATTCACAACGGTGACCTTAATATCACTGGGGTGTGGAGACATTTAAATGTCATCTTGAGCATATTTATCACCAATTTCTGATGGCAATTAGGGCAGCGTATTAATTTGCAATGAATTAAAGAAGGATAATTAGTTGAAAACTAAATTGGAATACAGACATGACAGTGTCTGTATGAATTTCAACAATATGTTGACATACAAAGCACCTTAGCATACAGGATGTGCTGATCGTTGAGGTGAATGGATTAAAACACGACTTTAAGGTCCACTTCAGTCAGCTAAGAACATAAAACTGGTGAAAAGCCTGGTCTGAGAATTTTTTTAATTTAGTAAAAGAGTCAGCAAGATTCCATGGACCCAACCTTCTTGTCTTAAACTGTCCTGTCTGATAAAAAGTAGTAAAATATATTGGGATATGTTTTATGGCACACAACACTTTCTGGAAGTTAATACCAATTTGTTGTTACTTAAATGCCAGTTTTGAGTTTTATTTCTGAATGCATCTCTTTCTTGGCCATTATTACTTATCAATTAAAAGCTAGTTTGATCATCATAAATAACCTTACAAAAAAGTCGTGCCAAACTGGTTTTCTTATCATAAATATGAGTGTAATGTTTAATGTTTTGTACTGCCTTTTTCCATTTCTTCAATGTTCAGTCACTATACAAAACCAATATTTAAACCAATCACTATACAAACCTTATTTCTATTGGGTGTGAGAGTTTAAAAATTGCAAAAAGAAACTTTTTTTTAAATCTTTGAAGTACAAGGAAAAACTTTACTAGTATGTTGTAAAGAAAGCTCAAATTAATTTTATATACAAAAAACTACTTGAAACGTTATCTTGATTATGTATAAATGCAGCAATTACCAAACGGAATCTGGTGCAATCTTGGGCTATGTAGGATAAAGCTAGAAAACCACTGCTGACTATGGGTAACAGTTTCCCCAGGAAAAAGCTATATGGGTTTAGAAGTACTAAATTTAAGGGATTCAGTTTACTGCAACGTGAATGAAATGAAGCACCTAATCATTTTAGGCAATCATATACTTTCACCTATGTGTAAGCTGTGGGAGGCCTGTGGGTTCATGACTGTGCCCCACTGCACAGGAATTTTGGTGACTAATACAAAGTTCTGATTTTAATTCCAACAAATGCCTTTGTGATAAACTACAACAGAGCTTGGGTGACAGTTTTTTTCATTTAACATCAGTGTCTGATCACAGAAATGTTCTTCTGAATAAACAGGAAACAAAATCTCACTGACACAAATTATAAAGGTTTTGTTAGATGAATGGAGCTGTTATAGCTGCAAAAGAGGACCAACCTATAATGGGATTTTATTAGCTTTTGTGGGTAGAATGTATAGATAATCCAACACCTTTGTCTGATTGGTGTACCATATTCAGGATACAATAAACAATGGACATGATTTCTGTGCTCATATGAGTCCATTCTTTGGGTTGTATTACAGAAATATGGATTTATGTCAAAGAACAAAAATGTCGTATACATTCCTGATAAAAATTCTAAAACCAGTTTAAAAAGTTGCAAGAATTAGCATTTTGCGCTGTTGGGTCAAACAAAGATTCTAATGCTAAAAAAAGAAAGCGGCGCAAGAGACTAAAACTTTTGAGCATGAAATGGTCGTTCATCATTAGGCGGCAGGGCAGCTTAGTGGTTCGCACATTCACCTCTCAGCGCTGGGTTACGGTTTATTGCTGGTTTGAATCCCAATCTGTGTGGAGTTACCATGTTCTACCCGTTTCTCTGTGGGTTTCCTCCGCTGGCACGTTTTAGGAGGTCTTGCTTATGTGGCCCAACAATCCTACCACGTTAAAAGTCTGAGCTTTTTTGCTTTTGCCATCAGGAGGTCTAAACCATGTAAATACTTGCCAGAAAAGGACATGGAATCCACATTTTTGTGCAGATTTTGGCTTTTAAAGGTTATGGCCTTAAACTTTTGATCAACTGAAAAAAATATGTTTGAGTGTAAATGCAGTTTTCCAAAAAATGGCTGCTCAATTTTTTGGTCTCTTGTATCAATTTCTTATTTTAGCATTGTGAAGCTCTACTTGGAACGTTTTTATGATCCAATAGTGCAAAATGCAAATGCTTGCATTTTTTAAAACTTGTTTTAAGATTTTGATCAGGGGTGCGTTTCCAGAAAGCGATTGATCTTAGTGATTTACGAACAACTTTAA
>JAOUQT010000042.1:17359038-17371239 GCA_025769995.1 Xyliphius kryptos | reverse complement strand
GAACTTAGCGAGTTACGAGTGGGTCAGACTTCTCTTAGATTTACGAACAACTTTAAGTACTACGTTAGTTACGAAGGATTTAGGGAAACGTTCGTAAATTTAAGAATGTTCTTAAGTATGATGTTACGAAGTACTTAGCGTTACGAGCGTTTTGGGAAACGCACCCTAGGAGTGTATACTAGGAGTTTATAAAAAGATATTTGCTTACCTCTAGATGACATGTTTTCTAGACAATATCAGAACGATGCCAGGTCCAGACATTTGCTACAAAATGGCTTCACACAGATTGTACTTACTTGACTTGTCTGCAGTTCATACCTGTCTAAAAAGTTACTACAAAAACTGGTGACTGCAGTTATACTCTCAGGTCTTACATGGAGCAAAAAAATGGGAATAAACTATAAACAACAGTTATTGACTTTATATCATCTCATTTCGGAAACTTCAACCATTAATGATGGCCAGGTGTTAGCAATTTCTCCAGAGACTTAATAAATGAGAGAGAGAGAAAGAGTGAGCGAGCGAGTGAGAGAAAAAGACATATGTGTTGAAGTTTCTCCCAGAATAAATCAGTGCTTTAAGTATGACAGGTGTTTGTCCACCTGCTATAAACATCTTATCCATGCCCTTGTCCAGCTCATCATTGCATTATTATTTACTGGCCTATGATCCTGTTTACTCTACAGTGACTGCAAATCTATTGAACACCAGCTGTTTATTTTTGAGACCTGGAGCTTGTTAGCTAATTAGAGATGGTTTTGCATATCCTAAAAGGTGAGCTAGCAATACAAGCAGTATAAAATTATTCATGCTTCTTTAGGTCTCAGACACAGGGCATCAGCTGTGGATTTCATATGATGGCACACTTAAATATTTAAACTGCCACTGATGCCTCTAGTTCAAAAAAACAGAACCAATCCCATTGCCTAAGTTAAGATTCACATTGTACATTCTAAATATGACCAAACTAAGATCTCACAATGTGCATGCATGGACAGAAATGTAGATATGACTTTGGGGTGGAAGCGCTATTCTTAGTGCCACTGCTAGGGATCAAGCTTCTTTGGTGGTCCTGGCAGGGTAGCCTTTTAAGATGCCAAGAGTGTCAGTGGTGATTTAGCATCCTACGGTCAGGATGTCTTTATTAGGTTACTGACTGAACCATTTGAGATACTGTATGTAAGCCTTGATTCACGGATTGATGGACAGGCATAGTATCACTCAGAGATAGCACTTTGATGCAACATTTGGGCTGTGGCACTTGCTGTTTCTTCTGTTTAATCAGCTAATTTAAATTTTGCATTATAATTCACATCAAAATTGTATTTTATTTTATTCTACTACAAGTATTTCATTAGCAGCAACAGTATTAAAACAATAATTATAAACTATGATTACAATTGTTTACATTTTTTTAAAATCATAAACGTTATATTTTAAAAGTCCAACATCCTTGTTAGTGGTTTACTGGGCAAAAAATGGTTATGTAGATTATTTATTTTTGCATTTTCTTTTCAATCCATCTGTGGTGTGTTACTTTAGGATGTCCTTCAGGAATTGCAGTCTAAATTACATGAGTAAAAAGTACTCATAGTAAGAGCATTATATGAGTAGCAGGTGTAATTTGAGTCATTTGTGGCAGTGCAATGATAAATGGCAGCTGGAATAAACAATCAGACCTGGGCAGTGGATCTATTGCAGAGTGAGGAGAATTTAGTTTCATCATAAAAGAATTCTCCTTCCCTCTATTTCACTCCGACACTTTTATGTTTTTTTTATTTTCTAGCTCGTTGCGGCTGCAAGCTCCATGCTGATTTATATGACCTGGCAGGGATACAAGGGGCCCTCAAGAGACCGAGTCCTCTCACAGACACCCCCGCCCTTCACACTCACAAGGCTCACCCACTGAACACCAACATTCATTCCCTCCAGCCCCTTCCATATTTCCCACCTCTAACAAGATATTAGGTTAGTGCTATTATTTGTGCCACCACGAGGACCCCAGAAAAGTTGGATTCTCATAGGCCAGCACACAAACCCATTTAAAATATGTCAGGCTTAATCAAAAAAACCCATTCTGGCATGGGGTAAAACCTTTTTTTTGTATACCAGAATTACCCCTAACTATGCTTTTACACTTGCTAAAGAAATAAGTCAGCATGGCTTTAAAGCTGAAGGCTAGATGATGATGATGATGGTGATGATTATTATTATTATTGCATTATTAAGTATAACAGTTTTATAATCTATATATTTAATACTTTTTCGCTCTATTAATTTTAATTAAGTACAGCAGCACTACACCTCTAACTTATTTACAGATTTTTTTTTATCAAATATTATAAGCTTACAGTGTTGATATCTCTGTGAATGAAAATACTCCAATGCCGTCATCTTAGAAGACCACAAAAATCAGGACAATTATAATATCTAACATCTAGTCTAATGGCCCTGCATCTATAATACGCCCTCCATTATTCTTATATCATTTTAGTCTTTCAGGTGGGATCGTGCCATCACTGTCTGTTGTATGCAGGCAGGCTTATTCAAGCAGAACCTGGCAAAGGTAGCCTGTCAAGCTTGATGAATGAGGGACAAGTTACATCCGGCTTTATTTCCCACTTGACTTGTGATTGACAGTAGGAAAATGTCTAGTTTGGTAGCAACAAGACATTGAGAATTGTTTCCTAGATTAAGAGACTTTCAAAGGGAAATCAACATAGACCGCATCACCCATAAACTGTAGCCTCACTTTCATCACTTCTGATAAAACAAAAATGAGTTATTGCATGGTTCAGACATAAGATTATGTGAATGCTTGGGGCTTTGCTGGTGTATGTGTGTATTTGGGTAAAACTCGATGCTTGTGCATAAGTGCAAATGCATCTTATTTCTGATGAGTTCTTCATGTTGTTCACTTATTCATGTGCTGCCTGCTAATGGATTTGGCTTCTTTCAAAGAGCTGCTACACATCCAGAGAGGCCAAGTTATGATTGGAAAAATATTTATCTTAGTTTGGGGTTTTGTTTTTGTCACCAAATCTTAACGTTATCAAATACATCTGGAATACAATTACACCCCAGCATACTACAAAACTGTTGACCATTCTGCAGAATGTTGTTCTTTGCCTACCAAATTTTTCTTCAAGGTTGTGGAATTTATGTCTTTCTGCAAATTCAAAAAAATTTTTTTTTTTTTTTTAGAAATGTTGGCGAAATGAAAAGTGTGAACATGAGAAGTATGAGCATGTATGGCCCTCATTTTTTTAGTTGGGGCTCCTTTGGCCTGGATTATTGCAGCAATACGGCATGGCATGGAGTCTATCAGTGTGTGGCACTGCTCAGGGGTTACAAGAGCCCAAGTTGCACTGATAGTGGCCTTCAGCTCTTCTGAATTGTTGGGTCTGGCATATCGCATCTTCCTGTTTAAACTACCCCATAGATTTTTTATGGGATTTAGGTCAAGCGTGTTTGCTGGCCAATTAAGAACAGGGATAGCAAGGTTCTTCAAACGGGTAGCACTGTGTTCAGCTGCCTGTTGGAAAATAAAATCTGCATCTCCATAAAGTTACTCAGCAGCAAGAAGTATGAAGTGCTCTAAAAGTTCCTGGTAGGTGGCTGCGTTGACCTTGGACCTCAGAAAACACAATGGAATAACACCAGCAGATGTCATGGCACCCAAACCATTACTGACTGTGGAAACTTTCTACTGACCTTCAAGCAATGTGGATTCTGTGCTTCTTCCTCCAGACTCTGGGACCTTGATTTCCAAAGGAAATGCAACATTTATTTTAATTCAGGAGAAAAACTTCGGACCACTGAGCAGCAGTCCTTTTTGTCTTTAACCCAAGGAATGCGACGACTGAAACCCATGGCTTGCATATGTCTGTGCATAGTGGCTCTTGAAGCACTGACTCTAGCTGCAGTCCACTCTTTGTGAATCTTCTCACATTTTTGAATGGGTTTTGTTTCACAATCCTCTGCAGTGAGCTGTTATCTCTATTGCTTATACATTTTTTTTACCACATTTTTACTTCCCATTGTCTTTCTATTAATGTGCTTGGGCACAAAGCTCTGAGAACAGCCAGCCTCATTTGCAATGACCTTTTGTGTTTTGCCTTCCCTGTGCAAGGTGTCAATGGTCGTCTTTTTACGACAACTGTCAAGTCAGCAGTTTTCCCCATGATTGTGTAGCCTACAGAACTAGACTGAGAGATCATTTCAAGGCCTTTTAGTGTGGCACCAGATGTGTAACCTTTTTATAATATTTCAATTTTCTAAGATACTTTCACTATATGCATGGAATTCAGATTTGACAGACTGTGTAAAACCTGCTCTAACAGAATTGGTTCTACCAGAAAACCCAAAATTATATACATATGTTATTTATTGGGTGGTTATTTTATATTGGATGTTGGTGATGTATGTAAATGCTAACATTGTCATCAATCAGCAACTTTTTCAGGAAGAAGAGACAAATGCATACTACAATAAAAGCATAATAGCTTGTTTTATGCTGTTTCTCATAAAATAGCATATAGGAAAGTAAGCAACAAACACTGTGTATGCGCCTGCATGTGCTAAAGTATTTAGGTATATCACTTTGCAGGAATTTCAATTTGTTTACAAATTCCATTTAGATGCTTTACATGCTTTAGATGTATACATGTTTTAGGAGGCAGGTTGATCGTATTTTTTACTAGCTACCAGTATAGTTAAGGTTTGGTTGTAAGAGTTGTTCCAAAATACTTAAAATAATGATGTGTGTGTGTGTGCTTGCTGATTGCTGACTGGAATAAACTAACGTTTAGCAGCAGATGGTAATTCCCCTGCAGAGATGTCCTGTTCCATTTTTTATATGCAACTTCTGTCCATGCTTTACCTTTTATTTATTCATTTGACATATTTTGTATTTCTGTCTATTTTGATTGCCTCAAAGAAAATAATTTATAATCTTTTGTGTCACAAGTATTGAGTCACGATCAGTGCCATAAAGTCTAAAGTGTAGTTCTTCGTTGAACTGTCTTTACAACAAAAGTTATTTATTTATTTTTTTTTTTTAATTCATGATATTCAAGTTATTTACTCCTCTTTAAAAGACAATTTAAGAATAACTATTTATTACATAATTGAAGCAGACTAACATTTCATAATGGTTCAGGGTTTTATATTGGCAAATTGGCGTTGCTGTTTTGCTTTTTATTATATATTGGATCCTGGGACCCTAGTACAGGATTAGCAGAAGATAGTAAATGAATAAGAGAATTTTTATGTAGGGGCACAAGAGTTTCTAGAGTCAAGTTCAAATTCAAGTAATTTATTTATATAGCGCTTTTTACAACAGTGTGTTGTCAAAAAGCAGCTTTACAGAGTCCAAAGCCTAAAACCCCAAAGAGCAAGCCAAAGCAACAGTGGCAAGAAAAAACTCGCTTATTAAGGGTCACTTATTAAGTGAAACGTGGAGAATCACCCTAGGCATGTCCAGCCCAGAAAATGCCAGACAGACATTTCCTCACCACATTCAAACATTTTAAAATAAATTTTGGGAGAAATTCTTGTTATCCCATGCAGACAATTGAAAAACATGCAAAGTCTATACTTGAAGGACACAGACTGCCAGCATGTGAGTTAGACCGTTAAAGAACATTATATATCTACCTTAGTGCTGCCAGCCACTCTGATGCTCCTATTAATTCTGTAGATGTTAAAATATGATCTACAGAGAACGATGCTTTCACTGTCACATTCAGTTCATCTGTTTCTTTTACACGAACACTGAAGCATATCCAGCACAGCTGCTATGAATGATATCCAAAGCTACTCATCAAAATATGTTTCTTAATGGCTTTTGGCTGTAGAACATTATCAGTCAAATTTTAATTGCAGATACGATTATTTGAAAGAAGCAACAAGAATAAGAAAATGAAACACAATAAAAATATGTTATGTTATGTTTATATATATATATATATATATATTTTATGCATTTTATGTATTTATTTTTTTTTTCATTTTTTTATTTTTATTTTTACGACAATTTACATTGTAGATGTAAGCACGTGTGTGTTTTCAGTTATTTCACCTTTTTAGTTACATAACTCCACATGAGTGTATTTATAGTTTTGATTCATTCAGTGAGAATCTACAATGTAAATAGTTGTGGAATTACAGAGAACACATTGAATGACAAGGTGTGTCCAAACTTTTTGCCTGTATTGTGTATATGTATATATTCTCTATAAGCTTACAGAGTACTCTTATTAGATCCCTTAGTTTTACTGGCCTGGATAACGTAACCTTGTTTATAACTAATAAATTATGCTTTATAAAATACCTGAGTTTTATTAAGTGTTAAAAGTAAGTCAACTGTGATCCCAGTACTTGGACATTAAGTTAATAAGACTAAGTTCATATCAGTTCACTGTGCTAAAATCAAGATTTTCCCCCTTTTTTATATTAAGGACAAAAATAGTATTTGATTTATAGTTTTTACAATTGAATGCATCAGTAAGAGATTTAACACAAACAAAAGTAACCTAAAAAGAAAGTAAAGCTTATATTCCCTAATGTTCTTAAATGTTCTGGTATTTTTGATCGTAAAAAAGTAATTATTACAAATTTTCTATTAATATACAGAACAATGACTATCTTTATATTATATTAAAAATCAGATTTTTATAGCCTTATTCATTTTTTTCTGATTCAAGTATTTAAAAAAATCATTTGCCAGATGACAAGAAAAATAATCAATTCATGTTGTTCTAAATTTAAATTCTAGAATAAAACTATTTAGTGTCTCCCCCCCCCCCCCCCCCCCAAGAATATTTAAATGAAAAAAGTAGGTGCAATTGTAAGTACTTGTGGGGGGACCTGTGCATGAAAAAATAGTTATTGTAAGTACTAATGGGGATGCACTGCACATGAGGAAAAAATTCTTTGCATACTGGTGCAACATGAAGACAGGGAAATAAGTCAGCACTGTTCTTGGCAATAATACAGGAGGAGTACTTTTGCCTAGTCCTGGTCACTGCCCTTTGCCTCTAATTGGTCTATTGTGTCAGGAGCAGGTGTAGACTTTCTCATTTGAATACCAGCCACATCCACACAGTGGCAGCCATGACAGCTTCATTACCACAGTCGGTGAAATCAATGGGAGGGGTAATGTAAGCAGTGGACACACATGCACAAGCTTTTTATGAGCAAGTGGACAGTCCCTGTGAGGATTAATAAGACAGCTTCAGTACAGAGTCCTCCCATTTCCAATTTGGTGTACTTTCCTTTGCCCTTTTTGACCATGGTGAGCAGATCAGGGCCGGAGGTGCCTTTACCTGTCTGTCATGAAGCCGAAGGCCTTTTGTTTCTTCTTGTTATGAATTTATAATGAATATCACTGCCACTACAGGACGACACGATAATCTAATTAATGTAGCAAATGCGTCAGGTCTGTTAAAGCTTGTGGCATATTGCATTAGAATAGTGGAGCTCTGTGTCAGAACACATATATGCTGCTTTCACAGATAGAGTTACACCTTAGAGAAAAAAAAAAATATTTACATCAATGTGATTATTACCTAAAAAAAATGACACTGACAGATTGCGCTCTCTTTCTCACTTACACACACGCAAATTGTAATAACAATTAATCCCTATATTATTTTCTATTTTGTTTTTTTTTTTTTTGTTTTTTTTGGAGTACTTGTTGTTGTACACACAATCTAATAGAAAATGTCATTTCTGTAATACAATGAGGGTGGCACTGTGGCTTAGTTGTTAGTATGTTCGTCTCTCAGCACTGGGGATCCAGATTGAATCACAGTCTGTACTACACATGGGTTTCCTCTGGGTTCTCCGGTTTTGTCCCACAGCCTAAAAACATGAATTCAATGTGAATTGGCTACCATAAATATATTGCCTAAATCTAAATTTGCCTGTCTGAGTGAATGTGTCCTGTAATAGGTTTAGCGCCCTGTCCTGTGTGTATCTGCCCACAAAATTTGTACGTCTTTTGCAGTAAAGGGACTTTGACTTTCTAACAATTAAGATCAGTTTTATCTAGCAGTATACCTCATCTTCCATTCATCAACCTGGCCTTAATAGCCTGTTACCCATTGTCTGTCTCATTGTGCTCTTAAACAATAAATCTAAATGTTTACTCTTGATCTTAGCTTTGGCAGACTGTATATTTGTTTCTTGTAGATGTATATGTCTGGGAAAATATTTAATTCTAACTTCTGCTTTTAACTCATGATCTCAAACTCAAATGTCTTCAGTGTTTAGCAATTCGCAGTTTATTAAAATATAATCGTATAGGTTGCCTAAAATCTTTGCATTGTCCTGTGTATTTAAATGTGGTGCTAATACAGTTAAATCACAAATCATTTAGAAAATGCTGCTTTCTACACGGAACTAATGATACCATTATTTGCACTCTAATTTGACATACTATTCAGATTTATGGACTTTGGGCTGCAGCCAAGATGGATGATATTTTTATTTACAACACTTATGTCACCCCAGTTAAGTGAGTCTGCCAAATATCATAAAGACAAATATATTTTGACAGGTTTGTCTGCCTCTAAATAAATCATTGAAAATATACAGCTGTAAATCAAACGTCTTTCTCGTTTTTAGTTGTCAAACACATTTTGTTTATGAAGAGTTTATGTACCACAGCATATTAACTTTGAGATGTTACATGTGTATTAATATACAGTATAAGTATAGATCCCAGTATTTATGATAAAACTATTAAAAAAAAGAAAACACTTAAACTGCTTTAAAACATCTGCAATTGTTTGTTCACTGCTACTGCAAGATATTCTGTAAAACCATTTTATCCTTCCTTGTCAGTGAGGCACAAGAATGATAGACCTTACAAAAGACAAGTACACCATGACTTACGTTTCACCTGCTATGACTGGGCTGCTGAATGAACAGCTTTGGAGGAGACTGGTACAAGGACTGCGTCTGTCAGACTGGTAGATGGACAGGATGACGACTTAATGACATTAACCAATACACCTGTCAACATGGGGGAGGACTCACACTGAGGTTAGAGCCGCTCATCATTTTGATCTCTCTCTCTCTCTCTTGCTCTCACACACACACACAAACTCAGGTGTGTGTAAGCATGTGAGTTTGATGGCACTCTAGTGGGAATTCCATAGTCCCAGTCCTGTCAGCTTTGCTAAGAGGCAGCTGACTGCATGGTGAGCTTATTAAGATGCTCCCTATTGTTAGTGAGTCAGTGGCAGGCTGCTGACACAGTCCTTATGGGAGTGCTTGGAAGAGGGAACGATGTTTAAGGAACAGCCGATTAGAGGAACATCTCAACTTGTTGGCTTCAGACTGAGCATACAAGCCGTAACAGAAGACGACAGAAAAAGGAGAGACATTATGGTGGAACTGATTGTTTGCAGCCTCTCTATTTAAAGATGCCACAAGATAAAACAACAGCACAGTACTGTATTTGTTAGTCTAAAGCAAGATATTTGTATTCATAAATATCTAATTAGTTTTACATTTTGTACACAGGAAAGCATCACAATGAAATAGAAACAGATTAACTTGAATTATTTATTTTTTTAAATAATTATTTACAATTACATACCATGTTATATGTAAAATAATAAAAGTATACTATAAGCCTACAGTAGTCTATACAATAACAAAGTGTTAAAGTGTACCTGAAAGAAAAACAGTTTGAAAGAATATAAGTGTACAATAAGCGCCATCTGCTGGCCAAAAAACAGTATGACATTACTTTTTGATGAACATCTTCATCCATTTTTATGTCTATGATTACAAAGCGTAGATTTTAAGAGGGCACAATTTCGATCTAGGCTACTATAGTTACATCAAAAATCAGACCTCAGTGGCCTGAACTATTTCTTTTCGAAATAAATCAGTGTACAGTGAAGAAATGATTGCTGATTAAAGGTGTTAAATAACCAAAATAAAAAAGGTTAAGCTGTATTACATATTATGTCATGAGATGCTGTCACTTAGAAGTTGCAGGCCTAATTAAAGTAATGTTTGTTGAGAAACTAAAAACAAATGCTCAAAAATAAATGCACAAAGCAGTCATTCTGAATCTGACTCCTGTGAGTGTATCTGTGTGCCAAAACGTTGGATACGGGAACCGTAGCTCTGAATAGCCTCAGTGACAGTGTATTGGCTTCTGCCCTCAGCACAGGCCTTCATCTTCTTCACACTTAGCTGAGACTGCAAGAACAAGTGCAAGCAGCTATCTGATAGCAGTACTGGATTACACACAATCCTTTAAAACAGAGAGATGAGTTAGACTGGATGGGTTTTTGCTTTACATATTTATTTTTTTAAGTTCATAACAGAAGACCATAAAAAAGACAAAAACATTAACAAAACCCTTGTTTACCCTTCATGCATACCCTTTTTTCATTTATTATCTTCTGGCTTACACTCACTCACACAGCCACACACAAACATACACTACAGGGGCAATTTAGAGCATTCAATTTACCTTGAATCCATGTTTTGGGGCTGTGGAAGGAAACCAGAGAACCTGGAGGAAACCCACGCGGACACAGGGAGAACATGGAAACTAAGATTTGAACCGAGAATCCCCAGTGCTGAGAGGTGAACATGCTAACCACTAAGCCACCATGCCAAACTTAGGTTAATACAACCTCAGATAAACAATATATGAGGAATAACAGCGTTGCCATTTATTTAACAGAATGTAAAGTCACCATTTTTAAATATAATTTACCACTTGGGTAGTCTCATAGTTTTTCAGCAAGGAAGTCCTAGTCTTGCCTGTTGGCGAGGACAATTTAGTTTTTTCTGTTGGACTTTCCCCCCCTTATGGTTGTCCAAAAACATGTAAAAAGTGTAAAACAGTGATACAGTATTTCCCCACCCTTTCCTTGTACTTTTTTTGTGTTATGATCCAGCATCATCTGTGACCCTGATCGAGAGCAACCGCTTAGTAAAATGCACTATTTTGGTAACATAACCCCTTTATCCCATGGCTTAATATTGAATGCACTGCATCATTTTCCCATTATTACTCACTCATTTGATTCTTAAAACATTTTACCAGTTCAAAGTAATGATTCTGAAGTTTAAGAGTTTTACTTCTGATTCTTCCACAGTGATATTAAAGAATGGTCCACAGGGACACACAGGAATATACAGTAGTGTTAAACCATTCAGTATAAACTGTTCAGCCTTTTTAAAGATTATGTTTGTATACTACACTTACTCTTCCAGGAAGTGCTTCAATCCCTCCATGCGTAAAGCAATCTGCCTGGCATTGTTAAGGCTGAAAAAGGGATTCTTTGGAGGAAGTTCTGGAATATCAACTCTAAAATTACACAAAAGTGCTTACAGCATAGGGCTTTTTTTGTCATTTGCTGTTTTACTTTAATAATGTTAACAGTTAGTGTAAGTTCTATAATACAGATTATTCAGAATTTATAAATGTTTCATCTTAATTTTGTTTTATTAATCATTGCTAAAAATATTGAAAAAGTTCATTTTAAATGTATAGCCATAATATAACATAGCATACTAGCAGCATTTTTGTTTAACATTCTAAATCAAGGGGTTTCTAGGGGATACTTACATGAGCAAGGCATTTTCATGCAGCTTTTGTCTTAACCATACAAACTCACTGTACCTCCTCCGCACACAGGAACTCTTTCTATTGAATGCCAAGCTATTTGTCTAAGAGGAAAATGAAAATCATTCATTTGCTAGCTGTATATTTATTAATTTGTATAGTATTACTAACAAACAGATGGCATGGAGATAAAAGACGACATGTAGTAGGCACACTTACATGTATACAGATCTCATAATCCATGTACGCATGCCAGAAATCCTCCTTCTGAATACGAGGATCCCGGACCCACACACTGATAAACTCCTGCATAGGACTACAAAGATGGTGCAGCAAGAAAAGGTGCCTGTCTCTTAAAGTAGTGCACAATGACTATAAAAGAAAATAGGAAGTTGACAATTATAGGGAACCTCAGATGATCTTGTAGCAACAGTGGAATTACTAAGATTGTCTCACTTGCTTTTCTACAGGGAACAACCATACTTCCCACTTCTGATGTTTGGCTTCTGACTGGCAAAAGTCAATTTTTAATCAAATAAAAACCAGTATATAAAAAGCAGCATATTTTTTATTCGATCTCTCTCTCTTTTAATATA
>JAOUQT010000042.1:17279798-17290369 GCA_025769995.1 Xyliphius kryptos | reverse complement strand
GAGCAAGTCAGGAAATGTTTTCCTCCACCAGCATCACGTAGTGACCTGGCCACTATCCTGCAAGAAGAATGGCTTAAGATCCCTCTGAACACTGTGCAAAACTTGTATGTGCCATTCCCAAGACGAATTGACGCTGTATTGTTCGCTGTATTGTTCGCTGAATCGAACCAGGGACCCTCTGGTCGCAAGGCTGGTTTCTTAACCACAAGCCTACGAACAACTCTAGTGAATGTTGCAGTTCAACTTGGGTTGATAATATTTTATAATATTTATTCAATATGAATGTTTACAGTATATAAAGCTATATAAAACTGGTAGGTTCCTGCTCCGTCAAACCCACTCGGTGTGATGGGCGCTGATATGGTCTGTAGACTTGCTATGGGAATCCCGTGTACATCCTCAGTGATTTCAGCAGATTACGCTGCGGATTGTGTATTCACTGTTATTCACAACATTTATGTTTTCATTGGAAATCACATGTATGTCACAATCAAATCCCACTCTCCTCAATCTCTTTGGAAATATTGGAATTAATAAAATTTATTTTTAATGCTATTCTTTGCTTGTTTTTTATTTTTGACACGTGGTGTTGTCTCCGTGCCACATGCATAAGAAATGTATCCAAATATTATTTTACGTGAATTATTAGACAATATACATTGCTAGGGTGGCATAGTAGATAGTGCTGTGGCCTCATAGCAAGAAAATCCTGGGTTCAAGCCCCGGGTGGGAGTTTCAGTGTGGAGATCTCCCCGTGTTCATGCGGGCTTTCGCGGTTACTCCAGTTTCCTTCCGCATTCCTAAGTTAAGCATCATAGGTTAATTGGTGTGTCTGAATTGCTCATTAGTGTGTGAATGTGTGGCTTACGATGAATTGGCGCCCTATCTAGGGTTGATCTTGCCCATGCGGCCCTGTGACACTAAAACACTTAAACAACACAATATAACTCCAAGTCAATCACACCTCAGTGAACCTGTCCAGTTAGGAAGAAACACTGGGAATTTCACCTGCTGTTGTACAAATGGAAGAGACAACAGGAAATAAGAGACAATTAACAAGACAACCTCTATAAAGGAGTGGCTCTACAGGTGGTGACCACAGACCATTTCTATGTTCTCATGAATGAATGTACTTTATTGTCAACTAGTCACAAGTAACAGCCAAAATTAGCCGTGAAAACCGTCCACACATACAACATTTAGGATAGGGGAAGGGAATACAGACGGGACAGTAAGACAGGTGATGGGTGATCCTTTCAGTCTGATGTAAGTACTCTCACTCTTAGAGGTAGAGAAGTCTACAACCCACAGAATTTTCTCAGGTAGTGCAGGATGGCACATTGATGCAAGCTGTGGCAAGAATGTTTGCTGTGTCTGTCAGCACAGTGCCCAGAGCATGGAGTAGATACCAGGAGACATGAAGGAGTCTGTAGTTGGTCAACAACCCAGCAGCAGGACTGATACTTCCTTCTTTGTGCAAGGAGGAAAAGGAAGAATACTGCTAGAGCTCATGACCTCATGCAGGCCACTAATATCCATGAGGGTTGTATGAGAGCCAGACTTCCACAATTGGGGCTTGAGCTTACATCTCAAAACTCTGCGGGGCAATTGTCATTTGCCAGAGAACACTAAGATTTGCAGATTGTTGCCCCATGCTCTTCACAGATGAGTGCAGTTTCACACTGAGCACGTGACAATCATTACAGAGTCTGGAGATGCCATTTTGAACAGCCTCCAGCATGACTGGTTTGGCAGTGGGTCAGCAATGTTGTGGCCCTCCATGTGCTAGCCAGAGGTACCCTGACTGCTATTGCTATGTACCGAGATGATATCCTTAGACCCATTGTGAGGTCCATATGCTGGTGCAGTGAGACCTGTATACCTCCTGATGCATGATAATGCTAGGCCTGAAGTGCATGAAGTGTGTCAGCAGTTCCTTCATGATGGCACTGATGCTATAGACTGGCCCGCAGTCCTGAATACAATCAAGCACATCTGGGAGATCATGTCTTATTCCATCTACCAATGGCACGTTGCACCAGACTGTCCAGGAGTTGACTGATGCATTAATTCAGGTCAGCGAGGAGATCCCTCAGGAGAACATCTGCTTTTTTCAGGAGCATGGCGATGTGCCGTAGGAAGGTCATGTAGGCCACACATACTTCTGAGCCTCATTACGACCAGCACCTGTATGACGAATACAGATTTCCATTGTTATGTGCAGACGTCAGTTTGTTTTTGCACTGCGGGGCCACACCAGGGCATTACAGGTGTACCAAGAGTGGAAAAACCATCAACAAACATTTGGCCACATGCCTAACTAGCAAGGTGGTCTTCCGTAGCTTCTGCAGGTGGCATGGGACTTGCATAGATAGGGAGGATGTTCACTTGTCAGCTGTAATTGATCAAACAGGAGGACCATCCTTTAATTATCAAGGGTTCCTAGTAAAGTGAAATTTTAGTGTCTGAATAGACAAATGCCAATGTGTATGTATTTTTTGGTTTGTTAATGGTCACCTTGTGTGTGTGTGTGTGTGATTAGCAATATTTCCTATGTTTTACAAAACAATGCTTAGCTGAAACAGTTTCTTTAAAAATAGGATTTTTTTAATGGACGTTGTTGAAATGTTAAAATACAAGACTGGTTGTTCAGAGTGAAGTCTATCTGCAGGTGTAGACATACTAATGAAATGGATCAAAGCCAGATCACACGGTCCAGCATCTCCCAATCTCCTAATCTTTCATTCTGAAGAACTACAGCATTACCACTGGGCTAGTTCAGTTGTATTTGAACTCAGCTGCTGGTTATTAGTAGCATTAGAGCAGGAACACGTGGAATGCTGCAGTGAGACAGAATTATAGTTCCGGAAGCTATAGATCTCTGGCAGAAAGGGTTTAACAACCAGAGCAGGCTACTATTCACTACTATTATTCGGCAAAAATGTAAAGCTCGTCATAGCGGAATGACAAGAATGGCACTTTTTATTTCAATGTAACTGTAATCTATAATCTGTCTAATAATATAAAACAATTATTGTAATAGTGAAGGGAAAGAGCAAGTCATGCTCTCCCTATCCTGCTGCAATAATACAGCATTGCAATATGACTAGTCAGATTAATCATGTTTTAGTTATTATTTTATTTAACATCACAAACATTTGGTTTGAAACAGTCGGTGCTCAGAATTCCTGTGTACGCCCTCGAGTCTGTGTATTTGAGTAATTACTGGAAATGGTTGTGTTCAAAATAATAGCGTGGCTTTCAATGAGTGAGGTCATTCTGTGAAGAAGCAATTGTGAACCAGGTGGCCGAAGCCGAGACATTTTGTACATATGTATTTCTCCTTGGAATCCAGAGAAATATGGGTTGTTCGAAACAATGTTCAGAAGGACAACATACTCTGGTTAAAAACTTGAATGTAGAGGGTAAAACTTATAAAGAAGTGCAGAATATAACGTGCTGTTCAGCTAAAATAATCTACAATGCTTTAAAATTAAAAACAAAACAATAGGGGTGGATGAAAACAGAAGACTACCATTCGAATGGATCGAAAAATAGCCAGAATGGTAAAGGCTCAGCCAATGATCAGCTCCAGAATGATCAGACAATCTTAACTTACCTGTGAGTACTGTGATAGTTAGAAGATGCCTGCGTGAAGCTAATCTATTACTACCAAGTCCCCACAAAGTACCACTGTTAAAAAAAGGCATGTACTCTTGCAGATACAATTTGCCAAAAAACACAGCCAATGGAGAAACATTTTATAGATGGATAAAAGTAAAATTCAAGTCACAGTACATTCTGAAGAAATTGAAGCATGGTGGTGCAAGCATCATATGGGCACATTTCTCTTAATATGGTGCCGGGCCTATTTACCACCTACCAGGGATCATGGACCAGTTTGCAGATCAAATGAAATGGTATTTCAACAAGACAACGGTCCCAAACACACCAGTAAATGAGCAAAATCAGTTATGGAGTGTCCAGGGCAATCCCAAAACCTTAATCCGATAGGAAACCTGTGGGGTGGCAAGGGTGCTGTTTCTGAGGCAAAACCAGGAAATGCAAATGAATTGAGGGATGTAGTCTAAGCATCCTGGGCCAGAATTTGGTTGATTCTATGCAACACCAATGTGAATCAGTTCTAAACAACTGTAGTATAAGGTTAGTGATTGACATGAATAATAATTCCTAAAAGTAGTAGATAGATATTTGTAGTAGTTAAAATTATATACATTTCTCTTTAGGTTTTGATTTAGAAACAGTTTTAAATGGTCCAACGCATGGAAATAAGAAGTGTTATAAAGATGTTGTGCTTATCTCATGTTTTTAAAACACTGCTATTATTTTGAACACAATTGCACGTTATTACCATTTACAATAACACATGATTTGTTTGTGTATTTCTGAGCTCCAGATAGAGACCTTTATATTCAGAACCATCTTTTTCAACATTAAACAGTGCCTTAAAAGTAGTATTTGTACATGTTGGGCTTCTTGATTACAAAAAACACCCGGCAGAAAACAGACATGGTCTTACTGTACTCTTCCTTCAGTGAATAACTAAAATAACTATCAAATGAAAAGAGAACCAGGTTATATCACTAATATGTTCATGAGGACACGAGACATAGACATTACAGTTTATATAAAACACACAAATATGTAGATCATAGCACAATACCTGTAGTTGATAAACCTTGTGTCCCAAAATCCATATTTACTAAGAACATTTGTCGTTACCGTTATAGCAATGGAGATGAACACTGTGCTTTCCTTAAGCATTTTAGACTATTTGATATGACAATGGATAAACAGATACTCCACACTGTTGAGCTGATTGACTAAAACTCAAAAGTGGTGTTTTTGCATAAAAAAAAAACAATTATTCAGTAAAATATTTCTCTGACCTCTCTACATCAATAAAGAACTCTTAGTAGAACAACACAAGTGTCAGTGTAGCGGTGCTAATCAACACGGCTGCATACAGTTACCATTATATAAAAAAATTGGCATTAAAGAGATCAGTAAGATGAGTTGGCAGCTGCAAGGCTCCGGTACAAAAGTGTATCACAGCAATGATGTCTACTTACGGTTTTCAGTGCAGATAACAAAACTACTTTGAACACCCTGTAACTAAATCATTAGTATATAGGAACAGTTAGAGATGGAGGAGATGTGCTCTGCTGGTAGATATTTTTTTTTTCTTCAAATGTCAATAAATAAGTACATTTCCCTTTCTCTTTTCTCATAGAGGGTGTATCTTTTTGCATAGCAGGTTTGGACTTCAGGGTCAGGCTGAGATGCACCGATCGCTGACAGTCCTGCCGTGGTCCATGACACCAGCGATGAAGGTGATGAGGATGGTGGTGATGGTTGTGGTGCTAAAGATGACAAGAATGGATGGTTCAGTAAACCCAGTTAATTGGTACCCACTGAGGCTCGGTGCACAGCTGCTCCACAGCTGCTTGCAGTTTCTCAAAAGCCTTATCCAGATTATCGTTGACTATTGTCAAGTCAAAATAATGGCTATAAGCCCGTTTGATCCTGGCACTCTCGTCCACCGTTTTCTTCAAGTCCGTTTCCTGAGACAGAGACAGATTTACACATCTGTACATGATTCTGTGCAACATCTTTAAGTGTAAACTTTTTTTATAATCTCTTGGAGGACAGGACAACAGAGTTAAGAGATTTGTGACTGACCGTCAGTTGTTTGGTAGTGAGTCCTGCATCTAAAACAGCTTTGTGCATGGCTCGTAGTGTGTCCAGCTCGGGAGCAGCGATGAAAACCACAAACGGCATGAATTCCGCTGTTCTCAGCATCTTCAGTGCCTAGTGATGACAGTCATTATGCAGTGATTCATTATGGTTTTATCATCCGTCATAAAACTAGATTTATCTAGGTAATAAAATCAAGCCCTGTGCTATACACAACAATGAGGACATTGCATCCTTATTTATTTAATTTAATCTGAAGATGATGACATATTTGTTACATTGTTAAAATCAAGACATTCTGATTTATCTATAAATCATCAATAGAAGCAGGAAGCGCTTTTACTAGCAACTCATGCAAGTATCATTCCACACCACTCTGATCAAAAATATGATCTCGGGATACATGTTTTTCCATGCAGAAGCACTGGAATGTCTCAGTTCTGCACTAAAAGCTGAAACCACTGCAAACATTAAACCATTAAACATTATGGCACACGCTTTATTCGTGTTTCTATTCAATACAGTGTTGCCTCGCTATTTTGCGGTTCGATTATTGTGGATTACTGCGTCGCTGATATTGGCGTAGTTCATTCATGAATTTTGTGTAAAAAAATAAAAATAATCACAAAATGTATAAGAATATATTTAAAACATTAATTATAACATATTAAAAGATTAAATCATAAGAAAATATGTTTTAGAGTAATATTTACAACCAGAGCATGCCTCTAATGCTCTTATGCGGGAACAGTGAGTGTTCATGTGCTGAAACCTAGGTTACTACTCAAAGCAGTTAGCAGACAGTCGGTCTGCTCATTGGCCTTCATTCTGGATAGTAACACATTAACTAGACCTGTTCTCAGGCCATGTCCAATGTTTCAAGATAAGAGAGCAGCACCTTACCAAGTGGGATGGATAATGTCTCACGCTAACAGGTCAGATTGCCCTCAATTGGACTCTATTTATCTACAGACCAATTCCAAAAATGTAGAATATCATGAAAAAATTTATTAATATCCATAATTCCATTCAAAAATTAAACTTTCAGAGATTATAGATTCAGGGCCCACAATTTAAACAATTTCAAGCACATAATTTGGGCTTCCAGCACAAAAAACCCATAAAAACATGATTTCAAAAAATTTGAATACTGTGTGGAAATTAGCCCAAACTACATTGGACGGACAAAATGTGGCAGGAATTTTTTAAATTCTTGTTTACATGGGTTTTATAAGCTGGAAGCCCAAATTATTGTATTTATTTATTCATTCTTAGCACCAGTGACTATTCTAATAAACTCATACACAAGTCTCATATCATACACAGTCACATATCAATACACAAGTTAACTTTACCTAGCGTGCGTGTCTTTGGACTGTGGCAGAAAACCGGAGCACCCAGAGAAAACCCACGCAAACACGAGAAGAACATGCAAACTCCACACAGAAATTCCCAGGCCACCCCATCCAGGGATTTAACCCAGGTCCTCTAGCTATGAGGCCACAGCACTATCCAATGCGCCACAGTGCCGCCCCTGAGATTATGTAAAAATGGGCCCTCAACCTATAATCTATGAAAGTTTAACTTTTTGAATGGATTTATAGAAATTAAATCAACATTTCCATGATATTAAAATATTTTGGAATGAGTCTGTTTACCCAAGTGCACATGATTTGCAGAGGACCACTTGGACATCTAGTTCAATGACCATAACCTTTTGTAATATATATAGCCACGCTGCTTTGGGATGGAGCCAGAGCACACTACTACTATCAGACACAGTACTATCAGACATTGGCTTCACTCATTTAAACACCTCTTTATTATTATTCTTTGTAAGCTCACTATGATAAACGCGTATATCGTTAACTCCTGTATGAAAAGCCAATTCGGAAAACCTCTGTTATTCCAAGACGCTTAGATTACCGGCTATGTTCAGCACCCTGGCTCCCGGTGTATATCTAATCACTGCTGCTGGTGCTTCTAATGCTCTAGATAACTTCACGTGCGTTAGTATAGAATCCCCTACAACCAGAGCATCCAGAGTTTTCACTGCAGAAACTGGACTGCTCTTGTTAACTCTGTGTACAGTATGGATATGCACTTCTAATGCAACAATGTACAGAGTCATCCTTGAAGAAAACGTGCTCCAGAGCATTCTGGACCTCAGACTGGGCCGAATGTTCACCTTCCAGCAGGACAAGGACCCTAAGCACACGGCCAAGATAACAAAAGAGTGGCTTCAGGACAACACTGAACGATTTTGAGTGGCCCAGACAGAGTGCAGTCTTGAACCCTCTGAACATCTCTGGAGTGATTTAAAAATGCCTGTGCCAGGTGCCCACTATACCAGCTGATGGAGCTACAGAGGGTATGCAAAGAAGAAGGGGAGAACTGCCCAGAAATAGGTGGGCCAAGCTTGTAGCATCATACTCAAAAAGAGTTAAGGATGTAATTGCTGCAAAACAAAGGCGCTTTAACAAGTATTGAGCAATGGCTGTGAATATTTAACATACTATATTTTTATTAAATACATTTTTTACTTTGTCATTATGGGGTACTGCGTGAGATAGAATACATGTGTGTGAATGAAAGGAAAGAAGGTAGTCACATAGGAAGCAGTGGTCACATAACCTAATATATCCGCTTATATATCACCAGCACATTTACATCACATACTGTACATACGTGGGGCAAAAACGTATTTAAGTCAGCCATGTGAATGTGAGCGAGGTCTGTAATTTTCATCATAGACACTTCAACTATGAGAGACAATGAGGAAAAATAATCCAGGAAACTACATTGTAGGATTATTAAAGAATATATTTGTAAATTATGGTGGGAAATAAATATTTGGTCACACACGAACAAGCAGGATTTCTGTCTCTCACAAACCTGCTCTCGAAAGTTCTTTAAGAAGCACTTCTGTCTTACACTCATTATGTGTATTAATGGCACCTGTTTGACCTCATTATCGTTATAAGACACACATTTCCACTGCTCCAAACTCAACCAAAGAGCTGTCAAAGGACACAGTGATGAAAATTGTAGACCTGCACCAGGCTGGAAATTTATTGTGTAAATTTACAATAGGCAAGCAGGACATTATGGAATTATGTATACGGTTTCTTCCTTACTCAGGGAGTTTTTCCTTGTCACCATCGCCACGACGGCTTGCTCATCTGGGATAAAACGTTTTTTGTAAAGCTGCTTTAGGACAATGCCCATTGTTGAAACGCTTTATTAATAAAACTGAATTGATTTGAATTGAAGTAGGTTGGTGTGAATAAATCAACTGTGGGAATATTTGTAAGAAAATGTAAGACATACAAGACCATTCATTTCCCGCAATCTGGGGCCCCATGCATGATCTTATCCCATGGGGTCAACATGATCATGAGATGGGTGAGCAAAAATTCCAGAACTACACGGAGGAACCTGATAAGAGGCAGAACCAAAATAACAAAGGGACCATGGGTTATACACTATGCCGAAAGATACTTATTTTCCACTATAATTTACAAATAGATTCTTTAAAATCCTACATCCTTTTTTTTATTTTGTCTCTCATAGTACCCATGTGAAAATTACAGACCTCTCGCATCTTTCTAACAGAAGAACATGCACAATCAGTGGCTGACTAAATACTTTTTTTGCCCCATTGTAACTTTGTAAATAAACTTCATGATTTAACTGTAACACTGTCTGACCCTACAGAACCCAATCAAGCAAATGAATTCTTAGAGACAAACTTCAGCAACACTCTTCATAAAATAACTCTTTAAAAATAATTAGAGCAAAAATGAGCTTCTTTGCATAAAACTACAAAAACAAAACAAAATACTTAAACATTAGAAAGTAAACTAGCAGTGATTCAAACAGCATGCAAGGTAAGTCACCTGAGCTATAAAAAAAAAAAGCTCTCAGTGCGGCTAAATCAACATACAGCGCCCTTCATAATTATTGGCACCCCTGGTTAGGAAGTGTTCTTTGGCTTCTTATAAATTCTTTTTTTAATAATATAGGACAACAATGTAAAAATCTAAGCTTTACATTAAGTTCTTTATTTGATTGAAATCGTGTGCACAACAATTATTGGCATTGTATTCTAGTTGTCCTGCAGCTGTATACAAAAACTTTAATTAGTACAGAATGCCTGCAGCCAGAGTTTTTACTACAACTGAAAGATATGCTCACATCACCCCTGTCCTTTTTACACTTCATTGGCTTCCAATTAAATTCCGTACTGATTATAAACTTCTACTAGTGACGTATAAAGCTATAAAGAGTCTCACTCCACAGTGTATAAGTGAACTATTAATATTGTATGATGAACCTCGCCAAATTCAATCAACAGGTCCGAGATGCTTGCAGGTTCATAGAATAATGAAAGTGGGCGGGCAGCACTTTCTTCCACAAAGCCACCCAGTTATGGAAAAGACCAGTCTTAGGTCTAGGCTCAAGACATATTGTTTATTACAGCATTCTATTTTTAGTTATTAGTTCCTCTTAGATAAAAGGTGCAGATTCGGAACTCAGTTCCATAACATTCTTATACTTTCATCTATAAATGCCATTTAAATAGCAGAGACGGGTCTCCCCTGTAAGCTGTATAACTATCTAATTGATTGACATTCCTTATCGAGTTACGATCATTGGTCCCACCTTAAACTTTCCTATATACCTCAATGTTAAATTTCCACAAAACCAATACTAACATCTTTAATTTTACCTCTTATCTAAACTTCTTTAAGAGCGCATTTAAGAGAGGGGAAGTGTGCATGTGGTCAGCTTTTGGATATTATCATCCATTCATTTGTGTAAATGTAGCATAAAAACAGCATTAAATATTA
>JAOUQT010000042.1:17192647-17214846 GCA_025769995.1 Xyliphius kryptos | reverse complement strand
GCTCAAGGACCCACATTGGTAACTTCAGTGGACCTGGGATTTGAACCCCCATCCTTCTGATTGATAGTCCAACACCCTAACCACTGAGCTACCACTCCCACATATGAAACATACAGCCACTGAAATGACACAAACTTAATAAATGATCAAATAAATTCATTATCCTCCACTTAACACACCCAGGACAGAGTGCCAGTCCATCGTGGGGACAGACTCACCCACACAAACACATACTATATGGGGCAATTGAGAGCATTTATTAGAATCCATGTTTTTGGACTGTGTGAGGAAACCGGAGAACATGCAGAAACACAGGGAGAACATGGAAACTCCACCCAAATTGAGATTCGAACCAGGGCTCAGAGGCGAACTTGCTAACCACAAAGCCATCCTGTAATGCTAATACAACATTCAGAGGACTCGCTGGATGCTACCCGCCTTTATTAAACAATAATGTCTGGATATTCAAGTATTAAGTGTACTTTAAAGGTGATTTGCAGTTGTTCAGGGGTAGAATATGTGTTTGAGTTTTATTAAGAAGTTCTGTATGTTTCTGTATCAATACCAATTAAACGAACATTTTATGTTTACACACAGAGTGAAGCCGTGGTGCTGATTATAAGCGAGCCGTGTTTAAGCCCCGCCCCCAAGTCTCCTCCTAGGCTCTGATTGGTGTGTGGATCCGCCCCACCCGCTGCTGGCCGGGCAGCGCAGGATCTGTGTTTTGAGTGTGAGCGGTAACAACACAGAACAGACGCACCTACACACTAACAGAGCACTCTGAACATGAGCTGACAACTTTTGTTACATTTATTTCCTTCCAAAAGAAAGAATTCTATTACAGGAATATATTTGAATGCGCCGAGGACAAATGAACACATTGCCGGGAGTATAGAGAGATGCTCAGGATGGACTATTTACAAACAATGAGCATGAGCGTCGTGTGTCTGCTGCTTCTCCTCCTCACATTCTCAGGTACCTGCCTAATATTCAGCTCTGTATTCAACATATCGAAGTTTTATAAAGCCTGTAAAATTAATGTAATGTTGTGTATTTATTACATAATTAGTATGATATATGCTGCTACATTAAGATAATAAAAAGTCACCGTAGTTATGTTTATAGGCTAGGTGTATGTGTTCAGCGTATCTATTTTGCTTTTATCGTGAATGATTTCTCTTTATCTTAATTTCATATTACATATACCTACTACATTTTATCTTACATTTGAAGCTAAAGTTCTGTGTGTTTTTATTTGATTCATTGTCATTTGTTATTTCCTGTAATCCTGCCAAATTTTATATATATAGTGTATAGCATTGTTTAAATTAAATTCAAAACACTTTTTATTTGAGGATTTTGGATATGAGGGTACGAATCAAGACATACATTTTGTCTTGCACATTTTAATTTGCATAATTATTATGTTTCTGATATTCTTATATTAATTCATAGTATACACTCTAAAAAAGTGTAAAATCTGAGTTCATGTCTGTTTTTTAAAGTACAGTCTACACCATCATACCACGTAAGGATAATAATTAAAGCTCAAAGAAACTGTGTACTTTCGAAGTGCCCAGTAGGGATATATATTTTGATGCAAGGGAGTTGTAGATCAGTGGTAAGAGTGTTGGACTATCAATCGGAAGGTTGTGGGTTTAAATCCCAGGTCTACTGAAGTTACCAATGGGGGTTCCTGTACAAGACCCTTGTGCAAGACCCTTAACCCAGGGTACCAAGTTGGGGTACTTGTAAGTTGCTTTTGATAAAAGTGTCTGCTAAACTCTTTGATAAAATGAAAAGTATATAAAAGTACTTTTGTAACATGCAAGTCAAGTATGTACATGTTTATTATGTACTGAGTTTATTTCATTATTGAACTTGAACTTTGTCAATATGTCAACATTTCAATAATGCAACACATTTTACTAATTTGTCATTTAATATGTTTCTTTCTAATATACTTTATGTGGTTTAGTATATTGTTATATGGTGAGATCATGTTTTTTCTATTGCTGTTACTAAATTTGTGGACTTTTAGTTGGGTTTAACAGATGAATTAGCCTCTTCAACCAAAATGGCCCTTATGTTGCATTGTGAAATTATTAGAGGTATAAACTATCAATGATGCAGCATGTAGAAAGAACTGGGAGGGTAAAACAGATTTGTAATAGGAGCTATTGTGTTTAACAGTTGTGTTTGTGTTTAGACACTGTTGCTTTTTTTTTTTTTATTAATTCATAGCATATAATCTACAAAAGTACACATCATAGGTGTTCCACAGTTTTTCCTGGTACAATAAATGAAAATATAGTTATTTTTAGATGGATTGCTTAAAATACAAAGAGAGTTAAGTTAAAACATTTTACTTCACTGCTGTTTGTCTGATTACAGTTGGTCTATAAATAAAAAATGCTTCCTGATGATCAATATGTTTAATATTTAAAATATTCATATAATTCTTCAAACATTGCATGATATGCATATTTTCATCTTAACAGAGCATTCACATTTTGTTTGTTGCTCTTAGTGCATCACATTTAAACATATTGTAAATGCAGTGAGAAATGTTTTTAAATACTAGAATGTTTCTATATTGTGCAAAAGTTTTGCTATTTTAATTGGGGAAAAAGAAAGAAAACTTTAACTGTGTTTAACTTTGTGATCTTTTCCGTTTTACAGTAACTATTTATGGTTTGGTTAGTGCTTTGGTTTCTGCTTTTGCAGTTATAAAATTGTGAAATTTTGGGAGAATTTCTTGATTGATTAAATAATCAATATGAAACAATCTGTGTTATTGGGCATCATTAACACAGATTATTTCATATTGATTATACTAGTGTATTATTCTTTATACTAGTATCTGTTTTTTTTTTTTAAAAAACAGCCTCATATTTATGGACATATTTTAAATTAAAACACAATTTCTCATCAACACAAAGTTTGGTTCACAAGCAGCAAGTTCATGGCCATTGGTGCGTGGCATACAGTCCTGCGCCAGACAGTGACACTGACCTTTAACCGTGACCCCTGCCACACCCACAAATTCTTCATCTACATACAACTTTGAAGGGGTCAGGGGAGGGGCTTGCTCTGATTGAGATCTCATTAAAAGTGGTGGCAATCCTTGCAGCTGCTCATGACCAAGACACACACACACACACACACACTGGCACATCTCTATAGAGGCCCAACCAAGCTACGTTTAATCCCACAAGGCTCCCCTCGGTTCATGGGGTTAATCCAAAAGATCCACACAGCGTGCAGCCTTGGCCCAATCCAGCAGCTCTTGTAGTAAAGGGGGGCACAAGGCATTCATCCTCTCTGCACTGTGGATCACCAGACCTGCTGCAAAACACTCATGTGATGGGGCTACTTTATGTTTACCAATTAGAGCCAAACATACACAATACTGTGGGAACCACTGCAAGAAAATGCTTTAAAGAGGAGTAAACAGGTCATTAATTAATGGGCGTTTTACCACATCAAAAATTTGTAATATTTGTAGAATCAGCAAGTAATGTAAAGTAAGTAAAAAAATGGCTTAGGTTAGGAGAACTTTCAAATACCATTTCTATTATTGTGTGTTGTATCTTTAATAATAAGATGCTAAATTCCCTTCCATCTGTGCTACATATTTTGCTCTATAAGGTTTTCACAGTGAGGACCAACTGGTCAAAGAAATCCATAGGCTATGAGCCAGCATAGCCTTGCCTAAATTGGCCTGTTTAAAATAAAAATTTGCAAGTATGTTAGAGCTGGCCTGATCAGATTTAATATAGCCCTCTAAATGATAAACGATGACTAAATAGAGTCTAATAAAATGTGTACAATTAATCTCTTCTGCTTTTGTTTCTCTACTTTTGACTGAATGTTGATTATGAGCCAGATGGCATGTGGGTTAAATATGCAGTTCATTTTGATACCATACCATACTATATGTTTCTTATGAAAAAAAAAGTGTGTGATCATGTAGTTTGTGTGTATGTGTTGCTAAACCAGATTCCAAGTCTAGGTCATATTTCTTATCACTGACATATTAGTGCAGTTTAATTACACTGAAGGCAATGATAAGCTGTACCCACTTTCTCTAATTGTTGGCTAATTTTATTGCCCCTGCTAACTCCCATGGTGTGGTATGGTGTGGTAAGGAGAATCTAAGTGTATTTAACAATGACTTAATTTGGCCCAACCACAATCGGAAATGCTCCTGTGTCTTGTGCACACCCTTTCCTCATTCATCCCACACACTTTAATGAGCATCCCTCCTTAAACAATGGGTGAGCGCTGTTTGCTTGTGTGCCAGCACTGGCAGCAAGTGGGTACAAAGTCAGTCAGCTTGAGCAGGGGAGATATTCCATTTAGAGAGACAATTGGCTTGCCGCTGGTTCCCTCACTCCCGTCGTGCTTGGACTGACTTTCTCAGACAGAGCCTATGCTTAAAACTATAGAGCCTATCTACGTCTTTGCTGTGACCTACTACTGAGGCTGTGGAGACACTGAGGCCGTGGAGCCTCTGTTATGGATGAAAGAGACAGCAGGGTGTATTGCTCATTTTATGCTGTGGCCTAAAAAGTACAACAGAGGCCATAAAGGAAGATTTAAAGAGCTAGCGAGTATCCTGTAATTCAAACTTTTTAAGCTGCTTTAGCCTACATTTGTCCTGCCTTTTGTCCTGAGGTGAAATTAGCTTCATAATACATCAGCCGGCATGCACAATACATACAAATCTTTTCTTTTTCTTTTGAAATCTTCACAGATTTCAAGAGTTAAGCAAGATTTAATACTGCCTTTGATGGACTGTGACAATCACAAATTTGTCTCTATGGAGCTGTTACTTAATGCCTGATTCCATTAAAGCATCAATGCTTGACGTGTTCATCTTAAGTAATAACGCTGAAAACACTTTGGGCACTAAACTATTAAATCTTATAGTGAGGCTTAAAAACCCGGATGCACTGGTTCCCATGGCTTTATGGGAGTGGGGAAGAATATTTTAATTTCAGATTTTGTGACAGAATTTCATTTGTCTAGCCCAGATGCCACAAAAGGGAGCTGCCATCAATAAGGGGATTTGGTCCAATCTCTGTCACTCTGGACATTCTCTACTTTGTTTGTAGGGGGTTTCAGCCAAAGACAGAGCTACAATAACCCTAAAGTTCATTGCCACCTTTTATAACATTAAACAAAAGGTCTGGTGCCGTCGAAGTTGTCGCTACCGAACACAAGCTGCTCCCTCCTCCTTGCCCTGCACCCACTCTCTCATGACCTTTAGGGGCTAGGGTCGCCGCTCGCCCATGGGGGTGGAGTTCCATAGGATTCCCTCTGTTCAGGGTGAATCTCCATAGTCCTCTGGTTGTTAATGACACCCAGATGGGAGGTGGATTTATCCCCAAACTTGCTCTCTTAGTCACACATGGGGCCAGGAGGTTCCAAAATGCTTTATGATGGGATATGCCATCTTTATTGTGAGAACAGAAAATGCAGATGGGGTTGAATGTAGACCTTCAAATTTTAACAATGAGTCCCTTGTCCATATTGCACTGTGGTATTCCTACAATTTGTAATTAGAACAAATGGTGCTATCAGTCAAATACTATGATTTGGGAAAACTATTTCTGTCAATAGGCTGCTAAATAATAGTCTCTGGGTAAAACTGAGGGTTAGTTCAAGAACATTTGCTACTGTATTCCCATTAAGATAAAATATTTGATGTGATGTTACCAAATCTTTTATTATTGTATAAATTGTGTTGTATACATTGATTTTGGAGAATCAACTAAAACTGGAGGAATAACGTTTAATATAATAGGAGTACATGTATTTGATGCTTTGATATCCAGCCTAAATTCTCTTAAATCTCACTGCATTATGGAAACCAATTCAAAGTATTTGATAATGAGTTGTTAATCTGAAAAAAAAGGTAACTGGTTCTCAAATTTTTTTTGACAAAGCATAAGCTGATTTTTTTTTTAAGCTAAGACGTGCACATCATGATAGTGCCAGTAAAACAATGTTGTATCGTGTACAGTTTGAGATGGACAGAAAGACAGACAGATGTACTTAGCAGCTGGACCAGGACTGGTGCTGTAGCTTTTTAAATGAGTATGAAGGAGGGCAGAGGGTGAGACAATATTTATGTTGATGGTTGCATGATGAGACAGAGTTGTCAGATGGAAATAAAGGTGCATTGAAGTTCAAGTGCGACTGAAGTGTTTTGTTGTGCTGTGCTAGGACAGCTGGGAGAGGGAGTGTTTTGGGTGCAGGGTGAGTGGAAGGGGTCTGCATCAGTAAAACACCCCATCCCTAAAAAGAGCAGAGAGAATGGGGAAACGGGCGTGTCGCTGGCGCAGGGACGGAGCAAATTTGAGTGATTGGGTGGCATGGGAAAGTCACCCCCAAGTTCAAGTAAAAAGGGGGAAATGTGCTGGGGGCAGGGAGAGAGGGCAGATGGTTGCATGCAGTGGGGTGGGGAACGATAGGCCGTGGGTTGGGGTGGGGGTGGCAAGGCAATTATAAAGTGCTGGGAGCAAGCTGGAGTGCTATTACTCGTCTACTCAAAACACAAAATTATGGGACTTTGCTTCCTTTTTGCTTTTGCTTCCACTCTGGACCAATCCACATCTGACATCTGCCCAAATTTTTATTCTGCACAGTGTACCTGTGTTGGGGTGATTGAGAGAAAAAGATGTGGGGTACTAACTGAGCCATCAATCAGACTAGGGAAAGTCAAGTGCAAGTTCAGCTGAGATGAATAGCCTGGAGCAAACCCTCTTCAGCCAGCCTGTGGCCCCTCCTGTGCTGTTGTCCTCAACTTTCACATGCAAACTCCCTTCAGCCTGTAAAGTGAATGAAGATGTCATCGGGACATTCCCAGAGTCAAGCTAATTCCTATACATACACCTTTTTTTTGTATTTGTAGGAACCAATATGTTTTTCTTCAAAGCCCTTTAATTTTATTTTTGGACTAGATTTCAACATTCAGAAATATTACACCAACAATGATGCCAAGTTTGGTTAAAAACTTGTTTTACAGAATTGTAGTTCCTTTATATTAATATTACATTTACAAAAAAAAGTGGATGTCATATCAAAAATGTTTAACAATACATTATGAATAAATACAATGTCATTATGTTATTGTACTTCATGGATAGATTTTTGATAGATTTAACCCCACCTTTAACTGTGATACTGTTACATAATCAGATGATCAGTTAGCTCTGCATACTAACTTGCAAACTGATGTCTCATTAGTTTAGATGTTCAGACTTTATTTGTTCAAATATGGTGGTAACTTTTAATTGTTTAAATGGCCACGTATGTCATTTTGGACAGTGTTGTATTTTAAACCTTGTATTACTACAGTGATATATGCCCTCTCTTTGAACTTCTCTAATCTCAGCCTGGTCTTTTTAGTATTTACAGCTCCATAAAATAGACCAGTACATCAATACATGCTTACTGTATCTGTATAATTATGATGCACTGTAAACTATTACTTATGTAATGGTGTTTGTTTTATCAGCATTTTGTCAACTTTTATATAATGGAAAATACCGTCATTATCATCATCAGCGTCATCATCATCATTATTATCATTATCATCATTATAATATAAAGTGCTCCATGCCCTTCATCTCATCATGGAGAAGTATTTTCCTCACCTGCAACATTTTGCCATTTGTAAGCATGTACACCCAATTTTATACTCATATTGTAGGTAAACCTTCTTTATTACTCTTGACTCATCGGATTGTCACCTCTCTCAGGTTTTGGAGGGGCTTCTGAGCTGGCCTTTGTTAAAGAACCCCATGATGTCATTGCTGTGAGGGATCGTCCCTTGATGTTGGACTGTGAGGTAGAGGGTGAGGGTCCTATTACAATAACATGGCGGAGAAATGGTGTACCTCTTAATGTTGGTCCCAGAGTGGCTGTGCTAAGCAATGGGATGCTGCTGATTCGGAACTTTCAAAAACGGCGTGAGAGCAATGAAACGGATGCTGGAGAATATGACTGTGCTGCAAAAAACCGATACGGCATGTTGATTAGCCGTAAAGCACGAGTGCAGTTTGCTTGTAAGTGGATCTATTGTTATGCAGTTATATTTTATCACAACTTTTAACTCAAATTATTTTTAGAAAGTGGATGCAAAAGTTTAAGTGTGTATTCCGTCTTTCAGCTCTTCCTAAGTTTCACACCCATCCAGAATCAATGTCAGTGGATGAGGCAGGCGTGGCACGTTTTCACTGTGCCATTATTGGAGTTCCTGAAGCTAGCATTACCTGGGAGAAAAACAAGACCACCCTGAACACAGATGATAACAGGTTACACACACACACACACACACACACACACACGGTCATGCCCAAAGACAGTTTAATCATAGGCTTTGTTTAGATTGTTTGTAGTTACACTAAATGATAGCTATATTTAGCTATAATGTAAAGTCAAATACAAAATGCACACATAAATACAACAATGTTTTGTCTGTATTCTTTTGCTAGGTACACTTTATTACCCAATGGTATTCTTCAAATCACTGGTGTGCGGCATGCAGATAGTGGATTGTATCGCTGTGTGGCCAAAAACATAGCAAATACACGTTACAGTCATGAGGCAGAGCTTGCTGTCACTGGTAAGCCCAAAGGCTGGTCTTTTACCCTCCTTTGTCCTTTAATTGAAAATCAGATTACATTTCTCTCTGTGTTAATATCCTTTCTTTTCCCTAACCGATTTTGTGTGTCTCTCTCTCTCTCTCTCTCTCTCTCTAACAGTGGCTGCCCCTCGCACCTATAAAGAGCCGGTGATTCTTTCAGGGCCTCAGAATCTCACAATAAATGTTCACCAAACCGCCATCTTAGAGTGCATTGCTACAGGAAACCCACGGCCTATTGTGTCTTGGAGTAGACTGGGTAAAATGCACACACTGCCACACACATAGTTGCTCATGTCATCAGTGCAGTGTACAGAAGACTTTATTGTCTATTTTCATGTTGATCAAGATGCATTTTTAGATCATACAGTATAAAAGAAACAAGTACAAGTCTAACAACCATGTGTCTTGTGTCTCTGGGTGTGTTTTCCAGATGGGCGTTCTATCGGAGTCGAAGGGATCCAAGTTTTGGGGACTGGTAACCTTATGATTTCTGATGTATCCCTGCAACACTCAGGAGTGTATGTGTGCTCAGCCAACAGACCTGGAAGCAGGATGAGGCGTACTGCACTGGGTCGACTTTTTGTTCAAGGTATATATATACAGTACATATCCAAACGACTATAATTCCGTTCTATAATAACAAATTATATATTAGAGCTAAACTGCTTGCTGAAACCAGTATCACAGTGACAATGGCATGGTTGTGATCTGTAAGCATAATTTCTGTGACATGCTATATATATATATATATATATGGACAAAATTTTAAGACATCTTACCTGAATTTGGGTTTTTCTTATAGTCCCATAGCTACTGTTAAATAAAATACAGACGTCTTACTTGCGTTCAATGGCAATATTAAAATTAACCATTAAGCATACAGTACAGGCCAAATGTTTGGACACACCTTCTCATTCAATGTGTTTTCTGTATTTCCACGACTATTTACATTGTAGATTCTCACTGAAGTCATTGATCTCTGATTACTGCTTTGCACACTGTTGGCATTCTAATTAAATATACTTATTAACCATTATAGGCACACCTGAAAACCATTTCTGGTGACGTCCTCCTGAAGCTCATTGAGAGAATGCCAACAGTGTGCAAAGCAGTAATCAGAGCAAAGGGTGGCTATTTTGAAGACACTAGAAAATAAAATATGTTTTCAGTTATTTCACCTTTTTTTTGTTAAGTACACAACTCCTTATGGGTTCATTCATTTTTGATGTCTTCAGTGAAAATACTGAAATTGAATGACAAGGTGTGTCCAAACTTTTGGCCTGTACTGTAGTTTTGGATTGGGCAACTTAAACATTGATATCTTGGAAGATCCTACAAACACGGGCTCTGGAACTTTAAGGAACTACAGATAGAACTGCACAGAGCGAAGACAAACTCATCTTTAATCCTTGTTCTGCTTTTTTTTACCCCTCACTACAGGTTGGTGGCGCAACTCCTCTCTCTTCACCAATGGAGACCGGGGAACGATATTCCGACTGTCCTGTGACCTAGATATACAGTGGAATTGACATCTGTATATGTACATACCAATCTGTTTTTTTTTTTTAAATGATTTTTATAAACTGCATTCTGCAATATGGCCACTAGGTTCGATTGTTAGAGAAACAGGAAACCCATTACTCAGCGATTACTTCAAAAAACAAACCAGATCCCATCGTGGAAGAGCAGATTATTATTCATTTTGCTTTCAGTAAACACATTTATGAATCAAAACTTGTTTTTTTTTAATTGTGTATTATTGTGAATAAACTACAGGAAAGAGAGCTGTTTACTGCAATGTCCCGGCAAAAAAAACTTTTTACACTACTTGACTAACGGACAAAATTTGGCGCCCTTAAAAGACATATGCCATCTGAATGCCATTACCATCAGCAGCAGTGATTGGCAGTGCCACATGCAACGTCTAGGGGCAGTTTCAGAAAGCACTGTGGAATGTGGGGGGCTCACTGCCAACTCCAAGAAATGCATGGGGTTGGGAGTCTGGCACAGACCTGAGGGGGTCTACCCTGGAACTAAAGTTTGTGGAAGCTTTTAGAATTCTTTTTATTCCTGCAGAAATAGTTTTGGATAAAGGTCATGTCCTTTCTGTGTAGCCTGCATGTCCTCCCTGTGCCTGTGCGTTCATATAGTCATTGTTGACACAAATGTACTATTTAAATAAAGCAAATAAAAATGAATGTTGTTGAATTCTTACAATTACATTACCAGCATGCTGTACATTGTTTTATTGTCACCTAAACCGACAATAACCAGAAATACACAGGCTGGGCCATAAGTATGGATACACCCTCATCTCACCGTTTGTGACATTAGTAGATGGGAGGGGCGGAAAACATTTGAGGCTGGGTGACGCCCATGGCGGCCATCTGAAAAGCCGGCATTTTGGTTTTAACTTTACTTTTTTTTCAATGGGGGATGTCATGTGACATTTTAACGTAGCTTTATTCATTACGGAGTTATCGACACGTCTGTGACATGGAGCAACTAGAGTAAACCACTAAAGGATGAGCTCAGAGTGCTGCCCATTGTGTTGAACTGAAACCATGGATACAGGAGGTCTTTGGTAGCGGTGGGCAGCCATGTATACATCGCCGGCCAAGCAATGGGGTTAGTGCCCTGCTCAAGATGAAATTAAGAATAAAACCAGGGACCTTCAGGTCACAAGGTGGTTCCTTAACCACAAGCCTACCACATTTTTCTGGCCTGGGAGTGTGGAGGAAATTTAGAGCAGCCAATTTACCCTGAATTCATGTTTTTGGACTGTGGGAAGGAAACCGAAGAACCCAGATGAAAACCGCACGGACACGGGGAGGACATGACAACCACCCAGATTGGGATTTGAACCGGGAATCCCCAGCGCTAACCACTAAGCCACCCGAATATACATATATATAAATGTTTTAAATTTCAAATTAGGTCAATTCTACCAGAATGAATGCCAGTAAATGGCAGACTTCCAAGTTGACTGCCAACGAAACTACAATAATTCCTATTATTTATCATAAAAATACTACGTTTTACATTTTTCTGTTCACACCTTCAAAGCAAATACGACCCTATTAAAACAGATATCTCTGCTTATGAGAGGGTCTTACAAAACAAGATCTACATTAGGAGTGAGTTGTGTAGGCCAGGATTTACTTTTGGTCATTTAGCAGATGCTTTTATCCAAAGCGACCTACAGATGAGAGACCACCACAAGTCAGTAGTTTAGAACAAAACAGCTACACTGAAGTGCCATCCAAACCTGCGCATTATTAGATCTGACTCAAAAATTTTGTGTTTGTGGACGAGGTGTGTTTTGAGAAGTTTTTGGAAGCTGCTGGGTGAGTCAACCTGACGGTGAGTCAGAATTGGGAAGATCGTTCCACCATACATTCATCGCTAGAGTGCAATGAACGAGTCGGAGTATTTAAGAAAGATGGAGTGAAGGTAAGAGGGGGCAGATCCAGAGATTGTCCCGTAAGCCAGAGTCAATACCTCGTACTAAACGCGAGCAGCTACAGGAAGCCAATGGAGATTTAACGAACACTTTAAACGTAGCCTACATTGTGGATTAAGAGGAGTCTCTTACCTGAGTCACACTAGTTTTGGTCCAGGGAAGCAAACACTCAGAGGAGAACAAATCTGAGAAGGGGTTTGCGATCACATTCAGCTGCATTCCTTCCGACTCCTTACATTTCCTGTAAATAAAAAAACAGCAAAACTGAGAAATCGGGGTATATTGGGGCGGGAAGCAGGACCTGGGGTCATTCTGAGGTACACCATTGTGCTGCAAATACTTAAGTGTACATGCAGTGTACTTAAACTACGCTACCTCACTGACTGCCCCATCACTAACTCTCTCACTTCCCGAGTACCGACAAGGCCAAAATTTGGCATTCTGATTCCCTATTAAGTACTTCTCACCTTCCTACGTTTGATTGCTCGTTTGAGATCCTCATCAAGACCCCTCTAGAGTTACACTGGGGTCTTCCCAACTACTGCGGCACTGATTCCCTACCACGTCTGGAAAAACAGGTTCTCGCCGTCACGTTGGATTGTTCGTTCGCTATCGCCATCAAACGCAACACCTCGGATGGATTGGGGTCTTGGCGAGTACCTACAAAGCTCCATCATTTCTTATCGTGTCCTTGGAAAACCTTCTGATAAATTCACGTAAGGACGCAACTGCGTGGACACCGATTCGGATTAGCACACCTGATGCCGTGTGCGGCTTTTGTGGCGAGCGGAACGGAGTGGGCGGGGCAAGCCGAGGGTCCAGACGCCGTGTGAGTCAGGAGCGTGGCTCGTTGCCGTGACGATTGGGAAGGTGTGGAGAGCCTACGTGGACCGGGATTGGACGCAAGTGGCCCTATGCTCAGGAGTGCAACTACATACTTTTGGAGGTGTATGCAAACATTTTACGGCCTCGCCATTCAAAAAATACTGACTAGAAAAATTTCCGGCATCGATTTGGCGCTCCCTTTAGTTCAGCGCCCCGTGCGTCGCATACCCCCTTTTTGCACCACTGCCCATGCTACAGGGAGGTCATCACACTGAGTTGGAGCCCGTGCATGGAGGCGGGAGGACGGATCACCCTCTTCCTTTTGTGCACACGGACATTACCCCCCCCTAAAAACCGACCCAGGTTCTCAAGTCCAAATAGTAAAATAATGTATCCTTCAATCGAGGTGTAAGTAATGGATTATTTGGACCGTAAAAATTGCTCAGTGAACGTCAAAAGGCAAAAGCAAATAAAAAATTCTTTAAAGTCAAATATGAAACGGTCTAAGCGGGGTTGGGGGGGGGGGGACTGGTTACTGGAGAACAAACCAAATGACAGATCATCCAGTGGGTCGGTTCATCAAGTTTTGTCTGGGTCATATTCACAAACCAAAAGTTCTTCAGCAGGCAGAGCTTTAAACGCGACTCAGCAAAAAGTCAACGGTTCACAGGAGTAGAATTTCTTTGAAGTGCCTGAATGCTGCAGAAATGACCCTCACACTCTGTCCGGTTCAGACGTCTCAGACCGGGCGAGTTCAAACACGCAGGCGGATTCAGACACGCAGGCGTGTTTAGACAGACATTCGGTACTGCGCTCAGTAAAGGCCACCGCTGCCAACTTGGCAACTCGGTCGCTATATTTAGTGCCGTTTCAGCGCCGCCAGTGACGTAATGTTTCAAAAGGCGACTAGCAACAAATTTTTGTTTTGTTTTTGGAGACTCCTGTTGACTCAGCACAAGTTCTTCAGTTCCACACCACGCGCTCAGTCTGTCAGAGCAGACACACTGCAAATGAACAGCGCATGACCCCGCCCCCATTTAACAATTTGTGTACATTAGGTTTAAAACTTAAGTGGACGAAACGGTGGCTTAGTGGTTAGCATGTCCTCCCCATGTCCGTGTGGGTTTTCTCCGGGTTCTCCGGTTTCCTCCCACAGTCCAAATTGCCCTGTGTAGCGTGTGTGGTTGTGTGAGTGAGTGTGTACCCAGCAATGAATTGGGGCCCTGCATAGCGCTCGTGAGGTTCTTCCCTGGATGGGCATGGGGAACCCCACCATGACCCCAGTGGAGGACTAAGCGTAAGATAATGGATAGAAATCTTTTTTCCAAAAACTGAGAACAAGCCATCAAAAAAAAAGTTCTGCCACCAGCATCAAGAATTAAAAAGGCGAAGTGTTTTATTGCATTTGTCCAGTGGGCAGCGCAATGTTTAGAACCACTTATGCAGCTACTGTGTTTGAAACCTCCAGCAGCACTGCAGTGTGTAATCTTATCACAACACACAAACACACCTCCATCAGTGGAGTGCTAAGCATCAACCATCACCCTAATAATATTTGTCCTGCGGTGGTCTCACCCGTGATTCATTCGTAATAATGCACACCCTCTCGAACGTTATTGCTTTTATATACAACCAGTTTTGACGACACGCCAAAAAAGACAGAAACGGTAACTGAAATATATTTATATATTTAAAAAAAAAATCCCAGCATAGATATTAATAATAATATAACGGGCGGCACGGTGGCTACGTGGTTAGCACGTTCACCTCTCAGCGCTGGGGATTCCCGGTTCGAATCCCAATCTGAGTGGACTTTCCATGTCCTCCCCATGTCTGTGTGGGTTTCCTCCCACATCCCAAAAAAAATGGATTCAAGGTAAACTGAATGCTCTAAATTGCCCTGATTAGTGTGTGGCTGTGTGAGTGTGTACCCAGCGAAGGATTGGCACCTTGACCTGGGTGTTTCTGCCAAGCGCCCGAGATGTTCTCCCCTGGTTGGGCATGGGGAACCCCATCGCGACCCTCATAGAGGAATAAGCGTAAGAATGAATGAATAATACATTTTATATGGAACGAACTAAATAAAATAAAACACACATACATTCTAGGGCTGGGATGATACGGCCTAAAATCACTATTGCGATATATTGAGCAGTTCATCTCGATAACGATAAACGGACGATAATTTTAATGCACACATACCCCAAAAGTAAAGAAATGTATAAGGCCAACATAAATACTTTATAGTCATATTGATAATACAGAGTGTACAGAGCGCAGCCTCTTAAAGGAACATGAACGTAGCCGACAAAAAGGTATTTTTTTTAAGATACCGAAAACACTGATATGAGCAAAACGATGTCGGTTATCGTCATAAAGTTCGGTATCGGTAAATTTTCAATATAATCGCCGAAGGCCTAATACATACACACACGCGTACATATATATAAATGCACACACATGCTTATAAACATACACACATTTTGAATCACTTAAATGTTTTGCTAAAAAGGTTTTAAGTCCCATTTTTAAAGTTTTCAACTGTCTGGGGAATCCTCAAACGTTCCCGCAGAGCGTTCCACAAGCAAGGGGCAGCAGAGCAGAAGGCCCGATCGATCCCCCAAACCCACTAAACATGTCCATAAAGTGACCTTAACCTCATGTGAAGCACATACCAACCAACCAATCCTAATAATGTAAAGCATTAACATTGTAATTACTGCACGTGTGCGTACGCAGAGGCTCACATTCCCAGTTCGAACCCTCTCTCACTGTAGCATAAGCCCTCTGTTAACACCCAGATTACACAGTTACACACTGCAGCCTGGAAAGTAGCAGGTGTTTGATTCGCTTCCAGCTTGCTGTCTGCGTCCTGGAGCCGCCAGGTTTGACGTGCGGGACAAAGTCTACTGCACTTCAGCCGCACAAAGACCGCTCTGTATTTTGGAATGACGCGCCTACAGATTACATATGTTAAAGATTAACTGCTGAAATAAAGTGAATTACAGAAACAGAGAGACACCGAATCACAGAAGGAAGAACAGGTACACACGTGCAAGCTCGCAGAACAACACGCTGAAATATACGTCCACGTGTGTGCGTTCACACGGCTAACTCAGTCCCATGGAGTAGATTTAAACACGGACACAAAGAGGCGAGCAAAGCACATAGTGTACAGCAGAGGTCACTAACGGGTGGATCGTGGCCCAAACGATACACTATTAATTTAAATTTTACAGTTTATTTTAAGCGGCAGAACTTTGTCTTTACGGTACAGTAAACTCACAGACCAACCGCATGCGTAGTAAGATCACCAAAGACCCGCCTCCACCAATCAGATGTGTGCAGATTTGGGAGCGAGCGGCGCTTACTGAACTATTGAACAACTATTGAACAAAAAAAGGCAGAACTTTTCGTCTTTGCGGTACGAGCGTCGCTGTGGAGTAAACTCCCAGACCAATCGCGTGCGTAGTAAGATCACCAAAGACGCACCTCAGCCAATCAGATCTGTGTACATTTGGGAGCACGCAGCACACACAGGCGAGGTACGAAGCGAGATGCAGCAGTTGGAGGACAAACTGAGTCAAAGAGACTCATTCAGATAGCGTGTGCTAAAATGATTGACTTTGTCTATTAGCAAGCAATTTAGGTAGGAAACCCACGCAGACACGGGGAGGACATGGGAGACGAACCGGAAATCTCCAGCGCTGAGAGGAAAGCGTGCTGACCACTAAGTACATGTGGCTATATTAAAAAAAAAAGAAAGAAAAAAAAAAAAGCTGACGAAACATTTTCAATGGATTCCTATGGGAAAAAAAGCTCCAAAAAAGGGGCGTGGCACGAAAAGCGTATGCCGTATTGCCTCAGAAAGCAGCGATGGGTACAACGATACTACCAAGTTTCAACGTTATACGTTAAAAATGTACGGGACAAGAAACGTCTAGAAAATCTGTGTAAGAATTAAAAAGAAAAAGAACTTAATAAAAATTGTACAAAAAAAATAGAAATGCAATTAAGTCTATTTGGAAAGATGGCAGTGCAGTAACTAATTAAGAATAACTAAAACATTGTATAGTGGGTGGTTTAGCATGTTCTCCTCAGCACTGGGGATTCCCGAGTTTCCATGTCCTCCACGTGTCCGCGTGGGTTTTCTCTGGGTTCTCCGGTTTCCTCCCACAGAGCGAAAACATGGATTCAAGGTAAATTGAATGCCCTCAATTGCCCCATATAGTGTGTGATGTTCTCCCCTGCATGGGCATGTGGAACCTCACCGCGGAAAAAATGGAAAATGTATGGAGGCATGGTGGCTTCGTGCTTAGCATGTTCTCCTCTCAGCACTGGGGGGGGTTCCCGGTTCGAATCCGAGTTTCCATGTCCTCTCCGTGTCTGCGTGGGTTACCTCCCACAGTCCAAAAACTTGGATTCAAGGTGAATTGAATGCTCTAAATTGCCCCAAATAATTTGCGTGCTCAGCGATGGATTGGCGTTCTGTCCTGGGTGTATCTGCCCAGCGCCCGAGATGTTCTCCCCTGCCATTTTTTTTAAATCAGTGTTTTTTTTCTAGCTTCCGTTTTAATTTGAAGTAAAAAAAAAATTTTTTAAAATGACAAAAAAAAAAAAATCATTCAAGCATAATAATTAATTTTAGAACAATAAATATCGTTCAAATATATTGAACGACATTTGTAATTTGTTGTTGACGACATAAAATGCTAACAGAACCACCAGGCTACGTCAGTACACAGGATACAGGATACACAGGAGATTAAAGCACAACACAAGTTAGAAAACTACGACGGTCCGGACCGAAACGTCCTCCCACTGGACCCTACGGGATTTTAATTCAACACCCCGGGGGGGTATAGCGCCTAACAGAGGCAGCAGGAACCGAACAGGAACTGAAAAGGAACTGTGGGAGTGAGGAAAGCAGCCCTACCTAGTCGCTCTGCAGAGAGCCGGCGTGGCGGCCGTGTCGCGCGGGGCACTGGGCGGCTGGAAGGCCGAGCGCGGCGTGATCAGGGCATGGCCGCCGCTGCCAGCGTTCAAGCTCCCTTTGCCCTTTCCCTCACGAAATATGGCTGCTTTCTCACCGAGGCTGCCTGAAGAGACTGGCTCATCCAGAGAGGCGCTCATGGCACTCATGGACCCGGCTCATATCCACCGCAGCATCAGCTACGGCGCACAACAGGACACACGGCGTCAGGAAGGGGTGTGTAGCCCACGGCGAGCACTACACCCGTCAGCTGTCGTCGTACACACACCCCACTGCGCTCGTTTTCTCCCCCTTGCTCGCTCACACACTCACAGGCTGCTCCTTTGCCCAACGGGTTGTCCTAGCATGGCAATCAGGTCCCTCCTCCCAAAACATGATCCACCACAATAAAGTTATTTTTAACTCAGTGACTCCGCTCGCACACCAGCTCAAAATCACGACGTTGTTTTCGATCCCGTCACTCAGTCGGGCTTTAAAGAGCGCTTTGGTTTCATTTCTGACTTTGGCTCATTTGTATTCATTCGTTGATGAAACGCAGACCCGCTGGGGCAGCTCGCACCCACAACATACCCCCAGGCTGTTGGTGTGCAACATACAGACGTAACAAGACCTGGAGTTGGGCCAGACAATAAAACCAACCGGACCTTTGTCCCGGACTTCTCTCTCCTCATTATTTTCGCGAGCCGGACAACCTCGACGAGCTGCCTTCAAAGTTGGGATGGGTGTGTGTGTGTGTGTGTGTGTGTGTGTGTGTGTCATCTGCTCTTATAGAATTGTATAAACATTATAGGGAATATAGAATAACCACACAGGAATGGGGGGTGGTACGGTGGTGGATCCCCGGTTCGAGTACAATCCGGGTGGAGTTACCATGTCCTCCCCGTGTCTGCGTGGGTTTCCTCCCACAGTCCAAAAACATGGATTCAGGGTAAATGGAACGCTCCCAATTGCCCATATAGTGTGTGGATGTGCAGGTGGGTGTGTGGATGGGCGGGTGGGTGTGTGCCAAGCGATGGATTGGCACCCTGTCCTGGGTGTATCTGCCCAGCGCCCAAAACCACCTCCGCTGGATGGGCATGGGGAAGCCCACCGGGACCCTCGTAGAAGATTAAGATCATATAAGGTGCTTGGTGCGTGGGTAGAGGAGTGGAGGGGAAGACGCGGGGTGGCTAACGTGACGCTAACGCTGTAAGGCATGCTACGAGTCGCACGTCAACAGTGAAGAGGACATGTGACAATGCATCAGACCGCTCTGCTCTCCGAAAACTTTAACGAAGACGCAACGAAACGTGCTGTAAACATGCTCGCCACCCGGCGTGGAACGGGTAACCGTTAGTATATGAACTGACCGGTCAATGAAAGTCACCGCAGCTCGTTGCTAGTAAACTAGCCGACGTAATCCAGACAAGCAAGTAATTATAGTCTGAGTCACGCTTCCAGCCACATATACGTTACCCAACGCTCACCTGCAATGACATCATCATCATCATACTGTTAACTGTACAGTGGCACAACCATGCAATCAGCTCAAACACACACCCTCACACATCTACACACTTATTCTGCAAGAAACTAAGAACAGGGAGCACAGGGAGGACTCCACCACACACTCCATTTTTAGAAAACATCAAAGCGCCAAAGTCCCTTATAAACAAAAAGAGAAATGAAAACTGAACAGATGCATTTTTTTAACAAAAACATATAATGAGACTAAAACAAGGAGGAGCTTTTAATGTAAACCTCAGTGATAAACCAGAACCGAAAAAGACGGTCCTCGTTTTAAATCACGGGGTACAGAAGGGCTTTTTAAATGGAGGTAGGTTCAGCATCCCACCCCCCTGCAGTAATAAAGCTTAAGGGTCTGCACAAGGAACCACACTGGTATCCTAAATAAAACCCAAATTTTAGCCTCTACCAAATAGCTTAACCACCGAGCTAGCACGCCACCAGGTGGACATGTAGGACCTAATTAGAGCTGGTTGGCTCATAGAAGTCACATAAAAGGAATTAATGAGAACTCACCCACCTGTTACGGTCCTCACTTTAAATCACGGGGTACATGGGGGGTATTTAATGGAGGCAGGAAGGCAGACGGTTCACCATCCAGTCCCAGTGGAGTAACAAGGGTTAAAGGCCGGCACAGGGACCCACATCCAAATACAACCACTGAGCTAGCACGCCACCAGGTGGACAGGTAGGACAAAAATAGAGCTGGTTGGCTCATAAGGGTTTTTTAATGGAGGTAGGCTCACCATCCAGCCCCCCTGCAGCAATAAAACCTAAGGGCCTGCACAAGGAACCACATTGGTAACCTAAATGAACCCCAATTTTTAGCTTGTTCTATCAAACACCACGCCACCAGGTGGACAGATGGGACCAAAATAGAGCTGGTTGGCTCATAAGGACTATTTAATGGAGGCAGGAAGGCAGACGGTTCACCATCCAGCCCCCCAGGGCAATAAGACTTGAGGGCCTTGCACAAGGAACAACACTGGTAACCTAAATGAACCCCATTCTTTAGCCTGCTCTACCAAATACCACGCCACCAGGTGGACAGATCGGACCAAAATAGAGCTGGTTGGCTCAACCGGTACAAAAAAAAAAAAAAAAAAAAAAAGGAGTAATGAGAACTCACCTACCTGTTACGGTACTCACTTTAAATCGTAAGGGTTATTTAATGGAGGCAGGAAGGCATATGGTTCACCATACTGCCCTCCTGCAGCAATAAAAGCTTGAGGGCCTGCACAAGGACCCACATCCAAATACCTGAAACCTCTGAGCTACCACGCCACCAGGTGGACAGATGGGACCAAATTACAGCTGGTTGGCTCATCAGGTACAAAAAAGGGAGAAATGAGAACTCACCCACCTGTTACAGTCCTCACTTTAAATCACGGGGTCCAAAAGGGTTATTTAAAGGTGGCAGGAAGGCATACGGTTCAACATCCAACCCCCCAGGAGCAATAAGACTTAATCACATCTAAATACCTTAAACCTCTGAGCTAGCACGCCACCAGGTGGACAGATAGGACCAAAATAGAACTGGCTGGATCAAAAAGGCCATTTAATGGAAGCAGGAAGGCAGATGGTTCACCATCCAGCCCCCCTGGAGCAATAAGACTTGAGGGCCTTGCACAAGGAACCACACTGGTATCCTAAATAAAACCCAAATTTTAGCCTCTACCAAATACCTTAACCACTGAGCTAGCACGCCACCAGGTGGACAGATAAGACCAAATTACAGTTGGTTGGCTCATAGAAGTCACATAAAAGAAATCAATAAGAACTCACCTACCTGTTACAGTCCTCCCTTTAAATCACGGGGTACATGAGGGGTATTTAAAGGAGGCAGGAAGGCAGACGGTTCACCACCCGCCCCACCTGGAGTAATAAAGCTTAAAGGCCTGCACAAGGACCCACATTCAAATACCTTGAGCTACTACGCCACCAGGTGGACAGATAGGACCAAATTAGAGCCGAATGCCTCATATCAGGTAAAAAAAAGGGGGGGGAGGGGGGAGTAATAAGAACTCACGTACCTGTTACAGTCCTCGCTTTAAATCACGGGGTACATGGAGGGTATTTAAAGAAGGCAGGACGGCAGACGCCCGGCGTTTTTCTTGATGGCGCTGGAAGCCGTGGACACTTCCAGCTGACTTTTTTGCTGACGCACGCGGAGTTGAGCTGTGCAGCCTGTAACACAACAACACTACACAACACAACACAATATATAACATTATACAAACCAGTCCAACAAGCCAAAGGACGGGTTTTAAATGACAGGTGACAGACACAGTGTACCTGATGCTGCTCTGGGGACTGGTTCCCCCTGCCGGTTTGTGATGGTAAATACGCGCTACGTCACTCCACTCTGACGTCAGACCTCTACATCCATATAGAATTTATACAGCAGTTCGGAGGCATGCTGATGCTAAGGTGACAGAATATAAAGCAGAATATAAAACACTTTATTTAATCCTTCATTATATCCTCATTCTCAACTCTTAACATGAAAGATTTATCGATCTGACACATAATTCAATTGGACTGCTCAAAAAAATAAACTGATAAAAATGCAAATGGAACAGACAAAAGGAGTGCTTCTGCAGGTGGTGACCACACCCCTTTTCTCTCTTCTCATCCTTTCTGGCTGATGTTTAGCTCACTTTTGCATTTGGTCAGTTCTCTCAGCATAGAGGTAGCATGAGGCAGTGTCTACAACCCACACAAGTTGCTCAGGTAGTGCAGCTTATTCAGGA
>JAOUQT010000042.1:17165642-17177803 GCA_025769995.1 Xyliphius kryptos | reverse complement strand
CAGTGTGCAAAGCAGTAATCAGAGCAAAGGGTGGCTATTTTGAAGACACTAGAATATAAAACATGTTTTTAGTTATTTCACCTTTTTTGTTACCTACATAACTCCACATGTGTTCATTTATAATTTTGATGCCTTGAGTTAGAATCTCCAATGTAAACAGTCGTGAAAAAAAAAGCTTTTAATGAGAAGGTGTGTCCAAACTTTTAGCCTGTACTGTGACTTGATATGGAATCATCTGTGATAAGCCAGTGAGTCGGTGAGTGAGGGCTTAGCCTTTTATTACAATAGATGGTTCCACAGTATCTATGTTTCTAGTTTTGTATAGTAGTGTGATATTTCTTCCATAAGGATAGCCCAAAGCTTTCTCCTAATTGTGTTCATATGTGAACAAACCTACAGTATAAACACATGCATTTATGTGTGTATCAGGATAAATGTGAATAGGTTTCTCCTCTTGGGCAAACTAGACTAGATTAACCTGGCTTAGGCCTGGCTGTGACCCCTGTGTGGAGCGGACTCCTTTTCTCTAACCGTGACCCCTATACACACACACACACACAAAGATGAGTGGGACTCCAGCTGGACTCTGATCATGAGCTATAAGCCAATCTAATAGATATTACCCTTCCAACCTCGATAAACATAAGGGTTGGGGCTCCTGTAATCAGCCTGTGCTGGTGCTGATACAGCCCTGGGTACATTGCTTATAGATATACTATGTTGTATACCAGACTGAGAAAACAGCTGCAAAATAAGTATACAAAAACATGCATTGCCATGATCAGAGATCAGATATTTTCTCTGTCAATCTTTTTCTAATGTATTCATTTATTGTAATAATAATGTTAAGTAATTTAAAATTAAAGTTTTAAGTAGGGTTTTGTGCAGATTAATTTTAGTTTTTATGAAGGGCTTAATGGGAGTCATTTGTAGTTCTTTAGTAAAAATCTGTAAAAGAATTTAAAGTACACTGTTTCAGTTGTTTCTATTCCATTATGTTAATTTGAGGCAAACTACTAAGACCTAAATTTACAGATAAGGTACATCCGACTTTATGCCTTCTGTCCGATTTATTCATCTTTTGTCTTCATTTGATTCATAATAAGAGAAAGCTAGCTGGTGCTCTAGATGCAGGCATGCAGGTGCCACGCTTTTGCCTACTTGTCTTGCTCATCACACCATCTGCTTGCTGTTCCCACACTATTTCTCCTCTTTTGCACTTAGACTTGAGCAGTTGTTTTGTGTTTCACCGCCTTTGGGCATGGCAGAGTGTGATTTGCATGGGATGGGAGTATGTAAATGAGAATTAGTCATGGGTCTGGCTGCTTTGACCCTGTCTGGCCTCTGTCCTCTTGCTTGCTTAAATTGTCTAGGCATCGGTGGATTGTCACATCTAATTCTTTATGATAAAGGGGAAAAAATTAAGAGCCACATGACTAAAGAAACATTGATTTTTTGTTGGAATAAAAAATTAAATAAAAAAACTTAAATATATCAAAAAGCAGTATAACAAATAATTTATCTGTCATTTACTAATTTTAATCTGTTTCCCTTCTCAGAAAGAACTAATGTATAAATACAATTAAAAAGGTTTTAAAAATGTAGCGTCTAGAAACTATAAAATAGTTTAAATAAAATAAAATAAAATAAATGTGTCATTGTAAATGATCATCCCTAAGCCCTGACCACATCCCTGCAAGCCCCTAGAAAATGGTGAACATTAAGGGTGGGGGTTGGAGTGTAGCAGGGTGTGTATGGGGTGCTGTAAGACATATGCAATTCCAGGGTGGAGAGATGTCAAGTCTTTGGGGACTGTAGAGAGCCAATCAATGAGATACAACCAAAACAAAAAATGACAGAGAATGCCTGAATATTGGGGAGAATGTAAAGATGTTTTTTTTTGTGTTTGCACAAGAACTTGCTTCAGAACGGGTCTGTTCATGCCACCATTTTTCAATGTCCATGAACTTCCGATACAAACTACTCTATTCAGGTTGAAGGAGAAGCATAGTGAGTTTACAAAGAGAGCATGGCATCACTGCAATACTGGTAACGAAGCCAGTGCTTCATTCAGTGTTTCACTGTTTGCCGAACATTCAGCTCTTAAGTATTATTGAGTGTGAAGAGCACTTCAGACTGCCAGTCAGGACTGATAGGCTGGATTCATTACAAGAAAACTCCCTCTCAACTCTATAGTGACACACACACACACACACACATACACACATACACAAACACTATACTATACTTGAGTTTAGTGTGTAAAGATACTTAAGTGGTTACTATACACAGTCACAATGGGCTCCAGGAGGAGATGCAAGAAACCTTTCACTTCCACCCCCATTTACACACACACACACACACACACACACACACACACACACACACACACAATACATAGTCACTTGCAATATACAAACACATTTGTAACTAGTCTAATACTACCAATACTGTCAATTTAATAACAGTATTGGTATATTGTACTCGTGGTAAGTGTACAATATGCTTTATTAAAAGTTAAATGAATTTTCATTATTTGCTATTCAATTTAATTAAGCAGATTTAGTACAAGTTTGGGTACATGATCATATTTAATGTAGTGGATTTTTTTATTGTGTGGTGCAAGTTTTGGTAGTGCTTATTGCCGTTTAAATTTTATAATTGGCTAATTTGACATTTTTTGCAATTAGCTATTCAGGGGTGCAGCGTATTTGTGTTTTATTAAACACCAGAGCCCAAAAAACTTCTGGTAGCCTAACAATTCAATGAACACACCACTTCCATATATAATGAGCTGCAATGAGGTTAAGAAAATGGGTGACAAATCTGACCTCCAAACTGTAATTCATAGGTTATTATGCTATTGACTGTATTATTGTCTTTATCTAGCCATTTATTAATAAGTTGACAGTTCATTTAAGCCACAACCATTATACATATTTAATTAAAAACATAAAAAATATTTATTTGTAGCTGATATATGCACATATTAATTCCACTTAGGGGCCTTATAATATTTCACTTGCTTTACTCTTCACTCTTTCAAAGCAGAAAACTAATTTGAGTTAGATGTTATTTGTTTCTTGTTGTAACTCTAGGTACACCATCTTGTAATAAATTTTTCAATGTTTATTTGATCTGTTCCACTTATAATATAGATCTATTTTTTGGTGTTTTTCAATTACACACTGTGTAACACACCAGTTTCTCTACAGACTTTAATGGTGAATTCTTAGCACTGCAGTGACTGTGGAGTTGTGGTGGTATGTCAATGTGTGTTGCGCTGATGGATTAGAATTTGCACTATGCTAGAATTATGCAATTTATTGTTATTACTAGACCGAAAATAATCCACCAGCCAAAATGCAGTGCAAGGTGAGCACTAATGGTATCAGAGGATGTATTTAAAACATGCACTCCACTATCCTTGACCATTAAAAAGAAAAAAAAAACTTAAACTTGTCCTATTTGTCCCAGCCCCACCAGAGTTCCTGCAGTGGCCACAATCTGTATCCAAACCAGTAGGAAGCAGTGCAGTCTTCACCTGTCAGGCTCAGGGAGTACCAGCACCTCACCTCATCTGGTTAAAAAATGGCAAGATTCTCACTCCTGGAGATAATGTTAAACTCAGCAACAACAACAGGTAACGTTCCCACCATCACTTTCCTTCTACATAAGCTTTAATTGTGATGAAACAATTGATTTCCTTGTTAACCTCATTGGATGCTGGTTTTGTAGCACCCTGGCTGTGACCCGGATCACTGCTGAGGATGAAGCCATCTATCAGTGCATAGCTGAGAACAGTGCTGGCACCAACCAGGCCAGTGCACGCTTGGCTGTGTCCCAGTCTGAAAACCCACTTCCAGAAGCTCCTCAGGACCTGACTGCCACACCACTCACACCCACATCCCTGCAGCTTAACTGGGACCAACCTGAAGCCCATGTCAGTGATGGAATCATTGGTTATGTGTTGCATATCCGTATGCTCGGTGGTAAGAGAAATATGAGTATTTTTTTAATAACAAACTTAAAACAACAAACTTTTCGATGCTGTTATATTTTGTGTGGTTATTAAGGTATAATTCTATGCAGTGAGTACATGTGCCCTTTACATTACTTTTACTCCAGAGCCAGACAGTAAAGAACTACAAGAAGCTGTGAGTAGGGACACTTTCCAGCATGAGTTTGTTAATTTGGAACCAGCAACCACCTACTCGATCTACCTCAAGGCTTACTCTCCAATGGGTGCCAGCCAGAAATCCAACACCATCATTGCCACAACACTAGGGGGCGGTAAGTCACCACACAACCTATAAAATGTCAAGTCTTAATATGTCAAATATACATAATTTAAATACTTTTATTAAAAAGTAATTATTTTAGATCTATTTCAAATGTATATTTATTAAAAAATTAAAATGTGCAACTAAACTAAACTCTCTCTTTCCCTCTTTCACTCACGCTTACTGCAGTTCCCACCATGCCTAGTTTTTTTACTAAGGTTCTAAACAGTACAGCAATGCAGGTGTTTTGGGAGCTACCCAGTAAACCCGGGAAGGTGGAAGGATTTAAGTTGTCATACCGAGTGGTTCCTCAGGAGCAGTTTGGTCCAGAAGAACATTTCCCTGGACACATCAACACACATACCATTTCAGATCTCGGTGAGATTTCTTCACACATAAATACACAACCACCAACAATATGTATTACAGCTTATTGCTTTTGTGTCAAAAATGTGAAGATATATGGTTTGGTTTTAAAATGCGTTAATATAAAGACTGTAGATTGAAAATTTAAATGATTGAATATTTTGGAACAGACTCTTCATTTATTGAAGCCAGACTGTTAGGACAACTGACAATTTAAAACACTTAATTGTCAGAAAATAAGTAAAATAGCTGACAAATCTTTTTATGAAACATACATTCTCGCATTTAGTTAATTTATTTTACTCAAACAATTCACTTTACTTAAAAACTACTCACAGTTACTACTGTTAGCTACAATTTATGTAATGATTGCTAAAAAATGTTCTATAAAGTATTTAACATTTAGCTTTCTAATGTAAGTTTTAATTCAAATTGTATCACAGATTAAACATTTTGTATTCTGAACTTTTGCTTTACAGAGCCTTCAGCTGTGTATGAGATCCAGCTGGTAGCATTTAATGGGAATGGCGACAGCATCAGCAACAAGCGTCTTGTTTCACTGGCTGAAACTGGAAGAGGAGGCAAGAACAGTGTTGGTAAGTTTATCACTATTACAACGTGTATATCCAAAAGTCCCCCACTGAGCCCTGGTCCTCCCAAGGTTTCTTCCTAAAAAACAACATCAGGCTTAAAACTATATAAAGCTGCTTTGTGACAACACACAGTTGTACAGTGTTGGATTAATAAATTACTTGAATTTCAGCTTGAAGTGTTAATTTTATTTATTTCGGACTGAAATATGGATGTCTATGTGCATGCATGTATATTAAAACAATTCTAATTTATATGTCTTTATTTATAAAATTGTACATGTTGCTTCCAGAACTCAATTTGAGTTCTTATTTTAAAAAATCTGGTTCATATTACATGTCAAACTTTGGTGTGTAAACAGAAGGTCAGAGCCAGTGTAACTGCAGGCAGGATGGAGACAGCTCTATAACTGGTATAGTGGTTGGTGTCCACATTGGAATGGCATGCATCATTTTCTGTGTGCTCTTCCTCATGTTTGCATATCGACACAGGTGAGTTTCTTTTAACTAATATGCAAATTACCAAATCTTTAGATCTTAAACCAGTTTCTGGCTACATATTTTTTGTGTGGTAATATTTTAATGTTCTATTTGACCTCTAAATGAAGACAGTTTGCTGAATTGTTTGCTGTGTGTGTTTGGATAGCTCACTGTGCAGAAAAGATACACAGGGTGACTGGAGTGTTCCTCAAAGTGTCATGGTAACACAGGGAGGCTTGAGGAACACAGAACGTAAAGATGAAATAATTCGTACCACTGAGGCAGTTGAGCTAATAACACAGGTAACGGTTCATTAAGTAACAATAAAACAAAATATGTGTTTTATTTTATTCGATCTGGACCTATGATTTTTTAGTAACCTTTAAGGGAACTGTAGCTGTTATAACTCTGTATTTTTTTTTTTTTACTTTGGTACATTTTGTTCCACTTAAATAAAAAAATAAAAATTAAATATAAAAAATTAAATTTCCCAAATTAAAACATTGACTGTAAATAAAAATCCATTTCTATTTTTTCTTGCCAGTTATTAAGGAAAATATGTTTTTATTTAATAAAAACCTTGTGTAATATACCTTGTGCTTTTTTTGTGTCACAGCCTCAAAGCAGTGTAGCAGAATGTCAGACTTCAGGAGCACACTGTCATATTCTCATCGAGCAGCAATCTAGCTGCCAAGGCACCACAATAGGCACAGACACTGGTACAGAAACTGGCACAGGCTAATGCTCCTATCAGGCTTACATTTTTTTCCTTCTCCTCCTTCTTTCTAGTTTTAAACAACAGGGCAGAAACTCTCCATCTCACTCTGTTTACCAAAGTCTTAAACCAACCCACCTAATATCGAGCTGTCATTAAACACACACACACACACACAAACTACACACACTATATTACAACACACAAAGATGCATTTATACTTAATAGTTTGCACACTGCATATTTATTTTTATATTAGGAATGTTTTAGTGTCTTGACACAACTACAATATTTAATATAAATTAGTTCCCCTGTTTTACAGAAACAATTTTGCAGGTTTTGGAATTAAACCTGTAACCAGTACTGTTGGATTATAGTGCAACCTTTAAACAATCTTAACAATAAGCCATGACTGCAATAATGTCTAAGTCAGTCTTAAGTCTAAATTATGACTGAAGGCACAAAACAATACATGTTAGATTTATCTTAAACCTCTTTTCTATCTTATAGACATTTTTATTTTTGCCATTTAACCAAAGTTGTTCAGGTTAATGGCTACATTTTTTTAAAATATATTTTACGCCTTAAAACTGTAAATGACTAGTCAAAAAAACAAAAACAAAAAAACAATTGAAAATATTTATTCTGTTGTGTCAGCATTTTCTAGATAATGTTTACCCAAAATGAATGTCTGCACTGCTTTATGTAAAGATGTCAAAGTTGAGACCATAGCCTTATAGCTATAACCTCATCAATACATCAGCCACCACAGAAAGTGAGATGGAGTGACAAACCCTGCATCTTCTGATTAGTCTATCCTCACCTCCTTGCTATTATTCCCTTTAGTCTGTTCTTTCCTTCCCTTTTTTCTGCACCAAAACCCATTACCTCCAAAGATAGCTACCTCAGCCTGACGAAAACGAAGGTTAAAACCTTCCGCCTGACTTGCTGCTGGATAAGCATTTCTACCTCTACCAAAAGCCACGTTGCCCATTTTTTAAATGTTTTGGGCACCGTTGCCAGTGCACTGTGCCATCCAGCATTTGCCTTTACCTTTTGCTCCAAGAAGACTTTGACCAACAGATGCCACTATGTTTCTTCAGCTCAAACGCCACAACAGATACACGAAGAGCGAAAGCTTGTTTCAGTTAGCTTTATGATTACTAATTCCACTTATTTCAAGAACTTAAAGGGGCTTGTTAAAATGTGCTGCTTGGGAAAACACTGGCTCTGATCTGCAAAAAATTGTGGAATAAGAAGATACTTTTGAAGCTGATGTACGTAGAAGCTGCAACAGATTTAACTTTTCAGCACACAGTTTAAAGTCTAAAATAACAGCAGTAGGAAAGAATGGACTTAAAGAGCACAATTTTCTCAACTTGCTGGAGTTGACTCGTGTTCTAGCACTTTCCTATTAGCACACAGAAAAAGATCCAACAGAGAACCGGTGGTGGTCCTGGAGGTCTTACTTTTTTAAGCATTTACAAACCATATTCCAGGTCTTGTTGCAGACTGGTTTCAGTGGAGAATGTGCTAAAGCTAGTCTTTTTGTTGAAACCGCTCCAGATACTTTGTGAAAACCAAGCTGAATGATGTCCAAAGATGATAAATTGTTATGGTTTTCATTACTTTGTTAAAAAGGTTTTCTTTTGTGGTCTATAGGTCAGGTCTTTTTCTGTATTTAGATCAGCTATTATAGTAGGATAACCAAACTGTAGAAAAATGTCATTTCATTAACCAAAGCAAAGCAAAGCTCCTCACATGTAGGTAAAATACGGTTTTCTATCTTTTACCTTAAAAACCTGGATTTCTATTTTAGCTCTAGAACCAGTAACCTTTAAAAATCGTGAATATGTGATATATTTTCATATGCTGATACCGGAATAGTAATAACTGGTTTTTATTGATGGATTTGAAATTGCCAAATAACTTGATTGATAGTGAAATGTGACCAAATACCTCTTATGTGCTGTACATTTCATGTTCATTATTTCATTGGGGTCTCTGTGTTTTTCTTTTCAATTTTTTTTCTTTATTAAAATTCACATGTACTAAATAGGTGACAGTATAAAACCATTTAGTTCAGACTTGTAAAAGGAACAAATATGTAGGCAGGAAATGTTTTTAAATGATTTTTTTTTATTGAAATGGCATGAGTGATTTAAAGATGGATGCATGATTGGAACCTGAATTACACCAAGCCGTGGTTGTAAATTCACCGTGTTTTTGATCAAGGTTTCACAAACACAAATGTGTTTTTATTTAAAATCGTCTTGTTTTATACATGCTACTAATTAAGATCCAGTATGATACCAGAATGCTGGCATTTTTAAAAGGTAACTAAAAAACTAGACCGATTTTGGAAAACGTGAAACGTACATTTTTGGCTGTTCTCTGGAGAACTGTTTTTTTACATTTCATTTATGTATTACCTCTGACCATTTGTTTCCTCTGTTGTAAATGGGAAATGATGCCAAAAACTGAAAAGTTAATTTTGAACAGCTAATTATTACTATTATTACTGTTATTAAATACATAAATTATTAAATCATAATAATATTATATTTGATGATTATTATAGTATTATAATTAACAATAAGAATAATAACAATGACTTTTATTACATATAATTTTAAATTGATTCTTGATTTTTTTTCCCCCCCTCTTTTTAAGTAGAATAATAAAGAATGTAGAGGTATTTGAATATAAAACCATAATAGTATGTTGATGGCAAGGTACATACAAATAAGTAAACATTAAAAAACAAAACAAATACAATTCTAAATACAAACATAAAACTAAATGTTCCATTTAAATGAACGTATAGAAAGTTATATGGTTTTGAAATCTATCTTATATTTTATTGATCATGCTTTGGGAAGCCATATAGAACTTTATTTTATTCAGAATTCATGTTTGATTTGGTCAATCCAGTTCAGTTTTAAGAGTGATCGAACAGATTTGTGTTATTGTCTAAAGCAGTCTGTGTTCTCACTTTTACAACCATTGCTGCTATCAAAAACCTCACTTGGTGTATAAGTTATATACATACAGTATACAATGTGTTATAAGTTTACCAGAAACATCTCTATGGATCATGTCATGTGCTATTGCCTTACCAACATATCTATTATTTAGAGTAAGTAATATGTAGAGAAGTAGTGAATGCCTGATGCTTGTACCAATGAAAAAGCAATGCTTTAATGTTTGTATTTTTTTAATTTCCTTTCTTACTCTTCTTGTGGGATTCAGAACCAAACCAGTCATAGCTTTAAACTGCTGTTCCGTTTGTGCAGCTTCATTTTGGTCATTTATGGTTCACATTTGGGTCATTCTGTTAACACCAAATAAAAATATATAATACAGATTTAAAATATATAATACGTCATTCAAATACGTTTTACTTTTATAACTGTCAACATGATATAAAAAGACAATATCAATATCAATTTTATTTTAAATTTGGGAAGGAAATGACCAAAATGTGCACAGACCATGAAATCTGAGTCACACTTTATAATAAATGAACCAGAATCAGGAATTTTGCAAATTGAAATTTTAACTGATAAAATGTCTCCTGATTCCCATAAATGTTTCTCAAAATAAATGTGATTCTTTTTCTCTATCTATTTTCAGTTGGTTACACTGTTGCCTATGTACCAAATAAAAAGTCCTAAATAGAAATAAATGTTTGCTCTTTTTTATTCCCCTTATCTTTTATTAGCAGATAACATTAGTTTGAGATTTTACACCTGGGCCTTCAGTCATGATCCGTCTGAATTGATCCACCTGACAATAACTATTTTATGGCTATAAAAACACTGTATTATGTAGAAATGCAACATAAAAAGCTTGTAATGCATATAAGCTATTTTTCGTGAGTGAGTGAGTGAGTGGATGGATTGTGTGTGTGCAAATAATCAGGGTTTATTCAGGGTTTGTGGTTAGTGCTATTTTGCACTAAAGAAAAAAATAAAAAATAGCACTCACCACAAACCCTGAATAAACCCTGATTATTTGCACACACACAATCTATCAGTTTAATGAGTGCCATTAAGAAATCCTTTCCTATTGCCATGATGCTAAAGCTGAATGTCGAGTTGTAAATTGGCTGAAAATGTCTGCTCATCAAAAGTACTCTCCAATCAGAGATCAGGAATATGCCGTCACCACCCAGGCTTTCTAGAAGACTCTAGCATCAATGATTCAAATGCTGAATGGTTGAAGCAACAAAGGTCGCGCTACACATATTTATTCATTTATAAGTGCGCAGCTTTTATTTTGAAGGCCTAAGACAGAAATCTTACAAAGCTGGCAATCAACGATGCTGAAATATGATTGGTTAAATGCTCTAATAAGGAAAGGTCTGTAAGTGGCACATTTGAAGGAAAAGTTGTTAAGCAGCAAGAGTCTATTCGGAATTATTAAATAAGTATTCATGGACAAAATGTAATTAACATCAGTTTGTGATCCAGATATTTTTAGGCCTTTAGAAGAGACTTTAAAGGCTCTTACGGCCGCCACTGCTATAATGATATTCTACATTATTCTGCCTAAAAACCACAGAAACCGTCAGTTTAGCATTGTGTCAGTTGAGGTTAGTTGTTTCGAGTTTTTATTTTTTTTAATAAAAAAAAAAAATAAATAAAATTTGTTCATTGTTTTATACCTGGCTGAAATTATACACCTGAAGATGTTTACTTAAGACCAAATGACTGTCATAGAACCATATAGTCCTTGCTTTCACTTATTAAATCAATAACATGTTTACACATTTAATACCCCAACATGGCAAAAAGGTTTGGGAATCTCAATAACAAAGAACCCAAATACATACAGGAACGTTTTAAAATGTACATTTTGTTATTCGGGGAAATACTATATAAGGCTGCCCTGTTTAAGATTTAGAACACACAATTTCCCATATGTATCTTGTTTCTCTGTATGCTCTGATAAAACACAAATTGGCTCCGATAAAGTAAGCTTTCTTAAACAATGTGGTTTAGTTAAGGGTCTAGCATAGACACAGATGGTTATATATTTTGTGCTGGTAAACAGGAGCTGTATAATGTGTTTGGTTGTGCCAGCTTTTGAATCAACCTGAAGTCTTGGCATCATGCCCATGTCATTCCTGCTGAGGTCTGCAGATTATACACTAAGCTCTGTGCCAACTCAGACCAACTCAAGGTGAGAGGTGTATTACTGATCTCCACGGTGCAGGAAACCAAGATGCTGTACACACGGGGACTAAATATAACCACATCCTCTTAATGCAATTCTAAATATAGCCATTGACTTCTCTTGTGTATACATCCCACAGCCTGTATTTATATGAACCAATGCATCAGATGAATGACGATCACTAAAATACTCATGTACAGCATTTTAAAAAATATTCTGGAGGGATGTGGTTTTGAATTAACAAGTAAAAATAAGATTTAGGAACATAGAAGCACAGCACATAACACAGTACATTTGCTTAAATGTGTGGGTGTGGGGGGGGGGTGAAAGAATATAAATATTAAAAAATAAATTATTTAATGTGTACAGCACTTTCATATTTTAAATTGTAAAATGTTTGGAAAAGTCTTTATCACAGCAGATAACCCCTATAAAGGAGTGCTTCTGCAGGAGGCTTTTCTCTGTTCTGATCCTTTCTGGCTGATGTTTTGGTCACTTTTGCATTTTGTCAGTTCTCTCACCATAGAGGTAGCATGAGGTGGTGTC
>JAOUQT010000042.1:17100854-17115217 GCA_025769995.1 Xyliphius kryptos | reverse complement strand
GAGTGTGTGTGTGTGTGTGTGTGTGTGTGTGTGTGTGTACTTCATAAATTAATGGCTTATATAAACACATTTAGTAACAATAATTCAGAATAATAATTTTCTGTTTGACTCATAGAATATTAAATTATATTGAACGTATTTTAACCCACTCTTAATTCAAACATTGCTTTTGATTATTGAGGCTTGTAGGCAGTCATATACAAAATTTTAATTGGGTTGTTTTTGCCACCGATTTGTTGTGTTTTTTACTTATTTAGCTGTAGAGTTTATGCTATTAAATAAACAGCCTCACGTTTGACTCCATAATATTTAGATATATTGAGGACATCATAACTTAGTAACTAAAGTTTTTCATCATCTGCATTATTATTATTATTATTATTATTATTATTCATTCATTATGTTCCACCTAATCCTCTTTCCAGAGGAGAACATTTCAGGCAATGCCAATCTATATCTTGGTGGCACACTTACTCACACAGGTATCCACACATAAACACACACCATATGGAGCAATTTAGAGCATTCAGTTTACCTTAAATACATGTTTTTGGACAGTGGGAGGAACTCCGAGTCCATCAGTCAGGAAAACGGAAACTGAAAAATAATGCTGCAGTGTTTTTAGTTGTGAGTAAAGCTTGATTTGTACTTGTTTCATTGTTTAAATGGTTAGCTAGACATTCTGGATGACAACACTAACAATGTTTGCACTTACCTGAGATCTGCAAGTGTCAAAGCTCCCAAATTACACTGTGCTAACTGTTGATGAGATTTAAGAGGGACCCATTAACAGGACAAGTTTTCTTTCATTTCACAACAGTAAAAGATGTTTTATTAAAGTAGAAGAAAGTTTTTTTTTCATTTTATTTTTATTTTTTTCTTATTTATTATAATATTGCTGCAAACTATATTTCTGTCTCAGAGAGAAATAAAGCAGCCTCCAGTGTCATGGCATTCAAAATGAAATATATGTAAAAAGTAAAATGTAAAAGCTTTTTCCTCAGCCTCTGCATCAGTCAAAAAGTTGTAGCCTTTCTACGACTACTCTAAAGACAAATGAAAGAGTAACATCAATACAGTTCTGTTATCTCAGACAAAGTAATACAGGACAAGTCAAAACCCTAAATCAGTCCTATACCGAAAATCATCTACACATTTTAAAAGGATTTGAAGGATTGAGAATGTGATGGTCCTCTAACTACCTTCCTGAAATCACTGCATTTTTATTCTAAATTCCTTCCGCCTCTCAGCACAGTTCAGCAGCAAAACAAAGCTGTTCTGTAAAGGACTATGAGTTTTGAGAAGTTATAAAATTGTACATGAAATCAATTTGTATTGCTTTTTTTTAAATGAGAGATGAAGTCCACTAAAGGAACTTCTAATTCTCTTCACAGTACCACTACGTATCCTGTATAGCTGTAGTTTACGATTCCATTATTCATTTTTTTATTTCTAGACAATCATGAGCTCATTGTTTTTATTTTTCACCTTGTTTTGATTATTCTTGTATTTTTAGCTGAGGTTGACATTAATGCTGTGTATGTTAAAAGTGTATTTATTTCTTTAGTTTGTTTACTGATTAGCACTGCAATTGAGTTCCCTTACATGGTAAAGTGAAAAAAATGACTTATATCTGCTTGCCAGATAGTATTACATTTTATTTTCAAGTTTTATACATCTAAAGAAACCAGCTACAGTTAATACTTTTTTAAATGACATTTACAGATTTAATTGTAGAACATCAACAAAAAAATGGGAATAAAAAAGTATAAAAGTAGCTGATAAATATTTCTTCTTGAAAAGACGCATGATCGGTCTGGCTTAGAATTGTAGGTGATGTTTTTTCTACCAACTGTGTGCAAGCTTGTATAATGTTTTGGTCCCTGGTTATTTGTTGTGCCAGAATTTATGGTAAATAATTTTTCATTGGTTTGTCTTTACACAATCAAGGACCAGATCGTCCATCAAATTTTTTTTTAGTAGTTAAATTGTTGTTTTTGTTTATAAACCTGCTTCCAGAAAATTTAAGAATTTGGGTATTTTTGTTTTTTTATCAATGTAACTGTGATGCATTTAAATTTAGTAATGTGGGAGGAGCAACTAAGAAATAAAGGACACCAGTGTTAACCTGTATTTTTTCTTCATTAAATATTTTATATATATATTGTAACAGGGTAAGGAATGATGAGGACCGGAGACAGGAGTTTGACCCACGAAACTGGCTTTATTTGCTGACCCAACGCGACTACATACAGCATCCTGATCATTCACAGTCCTTGTGGTAGCCGTGCTGGATCCTCCATCTCACCAGCTCCGTGGTCAGTCTCTCTCCTCGCGGTGTGTGCTCTGGCAGCTTATATGGCGGCACACAGTCATTTAGGCAGAGCCGCTACAGGTGCGCCAATCCTCCCTGATCAGCGCCGCGGCTCCGCCACGCCCCCCCAACGCCACCGCGTCACACCATTTTATTTTAAGTCACCAAAATAAAAAATCTTTCACAAGCCTCTCGGCTTGTGGCTGTGATCTAGTGCTCCAGAAGATTAAAATACATGGTGCATCTGGGAAATTTCTTAGCTGCTTTTATTTTATTTGATGCATTTAAATGGGTGATCTAATAAAATGTAATGTGGGTGTTTGTAATAATTTAATTCAGTTTTGTTAAGACACAAACAGTAAGGCTTCTTCATTTGAAAATAAAAGTACAACATTATTTAAAAAAGTAAATTTTACTCACACTTAAGAGATTTGGATGTAAGTAAAATTATAAATTACATAACAGTATTTATGATACAGAATCTTGTTGGCAGATATCTTTGGCAACAATTTAGCAAAAAATTATTAAGATTTTATAGTGAGCTACTACTTGAATGATCATGATTTAACATCAAATGTTACAACGACAAATGTTCGTGATATTGAGTTTAAGCAGTTTTTAATGTTATTTTTATCTATATTAACAATTTTTTTTTTTTTTTTTTGGTTTAGCATTTGCTTTTTAAGGTCTTTAAATTTGCATTGTTTGGGGAGTTGAATAAAAAAAATATTTTTTTTTATGAAGAGCAGCTGTTTCTGCAAGCGAAATTCTAAATGCAGGGTGCCTTTATATATACAAGTAAATATATGTAAACATCATATGTGTAAATGTATGTTTTTGTTTAAAAAAAAAAAAAAAAAACACTTTACCCATGGCAGTAAACCTGCACTGTGTGCATAGGGTTTGGATTTTGTCACTATGCATCTCAATATGGCCATGCTTGGTATTTTTAAAAAAAAAAAAAAATCTATTTACATTCTACAAAATCTACAAAACATTATTCACAGCTGACCTCAAAGCAAGCAATAACCAATATTTTACACCCTTGTAAAACTTGCATTTGAGTCAAATTAGAAGAACTTTTGTTAGAATTTATTAAAAGGTGTTTGTTTATTCAAAACTAATGGTTAGAGCCCCAAGCCAGTGCATTTTTATCTTTCAAATAAAATCTTTTATAAGGGTTTAGCCCAAACACTATCCAAGGTATAAGATCCAGTTAAAGCCTCGTAGACCTTCTTATGTCAAAGCAAATCTTTTGAGAAGGAACACTGAAAATGAAACTGTACACAGTAGTGTAACATATGCACACTGCTTGCTGCTTAAGGGGCCTTTCTGTCTACACAAGGATTTTGATCCCTGGCTCCTGCCTAATAGGGGAGTTTTTAAAAAAGAGCTAAAGCTGTTTCTTCGTTTTAATGATGAGATGTTCAAGGTCTGGAAGTATTGCACAGATTATCCCTTGTGAATTTATATTCCTAATGTCTTACTTTATTATTCAGTTTAAAATTTTTTCTAAAACTCATGTTTTGTAAACAGTGCGAACCGAAGAATTTTTTGTATCCAGTACCACCGGTACAATGCCAAAACCTTTAAGTACCACATCTGTTAACTAACAGAAACATCTAGGGTGTTTTGAAGTTAGTACCTACCATGTTAATAAGTCCCATATACACCCCAATTTGGCTAAAATTAGATTTTGTTGTAGTCCCCAAAACTAGAGTATCCAATAAAAGTTTTTTTAAAAACCTGATGAGGGGGATGAAAATATTTAATTTGATCAACAAGCCAAAGTACAGGGTGTACCGTTTGTGGCATGGAAGGGGGAACATTGGAGGCTGTGGCGCCCATGATGGCCGTCTGCAAAGCCGCCATTTTTGATTCAATTTTACTTTTTTCAATGACTAAGGCTATGGCGTACTTTGAAGATACAGGATGTGGGGCAACTGAAACAACGGATACAGGACGTCTGTGGTAGCATTTCTTCTGCTGTATTTTTCTTGTTTTGTCAAGAGTGGGAGAAGAGAATAATGTTGACAATTCAAAACAATGGACAGCACTTTAAGCATATCCTTTAGTGGGTAACTGTCATTGCTCCTTGTCACAAATGTGTCAACAACTCTAATGAATAAAGCTACGTTAAAATTAAGCACACTATCGTTTTTCTTGTGAAATTCTCTGTGTTTGATGTGTCACATGACTCCCCTCCCATTGAAACAAGTAAAGTTGAATCCAAAATCATGGCTTTGCAGATGGGCATCAAATGTTTTCCCCCTCCCATGTACTAATATGTCACAAAAGGTAAGGTGATCTTAGCAGCCACTTCTATTTTATCAGTGTATCCATACTTATGGCCCACCCGTTATTATACCAAAAAATGATGCTTGAGAAACTCTAGATTAGACGACAGCATACCTGAAATGTATGGATCTAATGTGGTGTTCTTTTAAAATGTACAAACATTATTTGCCATAGACATCTCTCATTGTTTTAGTTGATGCAAAAAATGTACAGCATTGTGATAAAAAAAATAAATATTGAGATGTTTTTAATTTTGATCATCGGTATAACTTAATATGGAATATTGTCAATATAGAATGTTTTCCCCCTAATATTATTAAAGAGTTCTTTTAAGAAAAATAAAATAAAAAGGTAAGAGAAGCCACTATCCTCCTAGCACTTGGTGTCAAAGCCTTTAATCACTCCTTGGATACCCAGCTGTCCAAGAAAAATACGATTTTTCTAATGCAGTCTTCCTTGCCACTTCTGTCAGCATTATTGAATAAACCTGTGAACCTAAAGATTAATTATTCATACACTACTATTGTAGCCTGTGTGCAGAATTGTGTGATTACTGAAATCATACTTGGTGATATGTGTAATTCTGAGGGTGTCCACAAACATATCCATTATTTGAAATATTGGGACCCTCATATTGGGATCCTCAGGTGTTTACACTCAGCCTCCATCGGCTCATGACTCATTCAGGTGAAGAGCATACTGATAAACATTTTTGAGTCCTGACTTGTTAAAATATATTCTGACATATATCCTGCTTATGTCACTAATGGAACATGCATTTATTTTTCTGCCCCTGAGTTATGATCTTATTAACTTTTATTCTATTTGACTGTTTCTTAACTTACTAATGTAAGATTACCTTTATCCTTTTATTTTGTTACATTACTTTGGTGTGGTATGGATGTAGTGATTTTATAATTTTACTGTTTTTTTTTTTTTTTTTTTTTTAATTAATTTTTCCCCAACAATAAATGATCACAATCAGATCAGAGTAGGAAGAAAGAAATGGTATTTTGTACCATTTTCCACACACACATCCATACTCAAATTAACTTAAACACACAACACCTTAAACTTCAAAAAACAATGCAACACAACACTTAAGCGACTAACAAGTAGAACCACACATCACATAAATCTAGTAACCAGCATCTGGCAACACTGGGAATTAACAACAACTTTAAATCTTTTATGGTGGTATTTGGATGTTTAGGCAATTGGTGCATTTCTGAAAAAGATCCCTGGTGCAGATAATCACTTAGTCATGTTAAGAATTCTGACCCAATCAGACAGTGGTAACGTGTGTAGGTGCTCTTTTAAACAAGCACAGAAATACTATAATCTAAACCATATTACAAAATAGCAGCAGCAGCACTGGTTTAGATCGGCACGAAGGAAAGGCTCTATTGAGACAGGGTTGATCTGGCTTTACCACTTGTTTAGGACTGACCCCCGTCAGGAAACCCTATCTTAATGTTTAAAGGTGTGTAATAACATCTAATGTAAAAAAAAGGGAGGATTAAACAGGAGCAAATGAAAGAAACATCACTTACCACAGCCAATCCCAGACAAGCCCCCAAATTGTTAGGTTTACAAGCTGACTAAGATTGCAAACCTAGTTTTCTGTAGCTGTCAGTCAGATGGCTATTGTCTATTTCAATATCCTGGGTCCTCTGAGTGCCGAGTAGCGTACAAACGTTTGGAAAGAAGAGACCACCACGTGAGAGCTGATCGTCAGTTTATTACAGACAACAGCACGTTTATATAGGTAAATGAATCGGAAAGAAGAAAGTGTCTTGCTTAACAGGTGTAACCCACAAAGAAAGGGGGTTTGTCTTACATGGGAATTGAACTTGATACTTTCTTGCTTTTGAAATAAGCGTGGTAACCCATACACCACCCTGCCAACCAGTTAAATTCACAATTTCGAAAAGAGCTCCAATATTACCATTCAAAAATACATCAGTGTGCTGTAAGCTTTTGTTTCTGTTGTAGGATATTCGTCACCAGCGTTTGTATCGGCAGAGAAGGCAAGCTGAGCTGGTTAAACTTAAGCACACACTTCACAGCCTCCATTGCAAAAGCTCCTTCCATTCAGATCAGATCGACTATTACAGTCAGTACATCTCCACCTGCCTGCACAACCTCACCACCAGGTACCACCATTATGTAATTACCAGAAAAACTTCAAATTACAACCATTAATGTGTGTAACATACAAGAATTTTGTGAACTAACTGAACATTTGCCATTTCTATATTTTAGTCAAGCAAATGGGAAAAAGGCCACAGACAATAAGGGAAAGAAAAGTAAGCAGCCAGCATTGACCTACACTGCAGCCCGGCTTCATGAGAAGGGTGTCCTGCTGGAGATTGAGGACTTACCAATCACACAGTAGGAACACCTGAAAACAAATCATACATAAATTTGACTTGCTTTCTTCTTTAACATGCTGAATGTCTGGGGAAAATGTGCATTTTAAAACAACAAAGATCCCTTTTTTTAAATGTAAGCCTGACCCCAGATCAGCACACTGTCAAAGAAGATTGTAATACATATATATAGTCTATATGTATTTTGTGACTTCTATATTTTGAAAGTTCTAACGTTTGCTTGTATGTTCAGGTTTAAAAATGTGATCTTTGACATTGTGCCTGGTAAAGAGGGAGGCACCTTCCTTGTTAAAGCCCGATTTTTGGGAGTGGATATGGAACGATTCCCTCTGAAATATCAGGTAATTACTGGATAATGCACAAATGACTGTTCAGACAAACTTTTCTAATGTTGAATTTTTTTAATTTTATAAGTTCAGAGGAACCTACCTCGAAGCGAAGTTAATTTTGTGATTAAAACATGGTATTTTCCATTGTTTCAGGAAATTTTTCTTCTTAGTTAGGATTAATGAAAGATGTTTGTGTGCCTAGGATTTGCTGCAGCTCCAGTATGAAGGTGTTGCAGTAATGAAGATGTTTGATAAAGCCAAAGTCAATGTCAATCTTCTCATCTTCCTGCTCAACAAAAAGTTTTTCAAAAAGTAATGATAGTCAAAGGTCATGCTTTTTTATTTCAAATGCTTAAAACACTTACTTTTTTATGGAATAACACAATTTAATATGATGTTAACTGAAAATGTTTTAAGTGACTTTTAGAAAAAAATAAGTAAAGGGAACAGGTTTTAAATAACCATAATACAATTATTATAACAGATCAATGTATGTTAAATCTCTATACACTAGCAATGCTTTTAGGTTCTTAATGGCTTAAACTAATTGGACAGGTGTCCAAGGAAATAATACTTTATGCACTATGGCTGATAACTTTATAACCACAGCTGGTTTATATTACTGTAATGTTCACCATGTAGCTTCAATTTCACGATTTAGTTTTCCATCATCTACAGAGACAATCTACTGTTTTTTTTTTTGTGTGTGTGTATATGTGTAAGTGTTGCATTCATATTTTGATAGATTCACTCCATTCTTTTCCTGGTGGCTAAAGTCTGCCTGGAGTCTTCTTAAACAGAAAACTCCAACTCACACTTCACTTGTTTTTTTCCCCCCTGCTTTTGCAGAGCTGTTTAATCTGCCAGATACTTGCAGCAGGTTTGTGCACTGTATTTTTTTCTAAATTTAGCTGGTGATAAGTGATGGACAGCTTGGGTTTGCGTTTTTCAGTCATTACCATTGTCACTCGCTCATCTTGATTTTGAGTTGTAGACAACCAGTCAAACAGCTGGTCAGCAGCTCTGGAAGTTTTAATTGCGAGCAGTGTTATGTAAACCTGAGGTCAGGTGCATTTTTCATTGATCTTCATTTTTTTAAAGCATCTTCTGCTGCTGTTGTGCCTTGTGTAAGTTGGTCTATAATGTGTACATATTTCCTATCCACACTTTCTCTTTCATTTTCTTTGTATAACAGTTCTTTAGACTTTGGTATCCTTTTTTTTATTTGTAATAAAAAAGTTCATCTTATTTTAGCTTGCTGTTTTATTAACTTAAATCATATTTGTTTGCTTAAACAGTAGAGGAATCAACAGAAAACATGGCATTCAAAGACAAAAAAAAATTGTCAACACGCATGATTTTTATTTAAACATTCCAATGACGCTGCTGAAATGACAATAATGTATCAACCAAATAATACCTGCCCTGTAGTGCTACTATTGGCGCCCTGACATTAGAGAAGAGATTAAAGGGGACTAACACAGATGGACTGCATTTTGTGAATGTAGAACTAGAAAGTCTATCTTTACAGAAAGTGGAACTGAAAAAATGGACAACTAATGGAGCAAAAAGGAGGTGTATACAAATTTTTGACTGGTACTGTATGTGTGAATATTGTAGGCCCTTCGATAACACCTGTGAAAAGTTTAAGTGCTGTCAATTTTGCTGAATAAAAACCATGTTCAAGATGTTTTTTAAAAAATCACTACCACTAAATCAGTTTTTTTTTTTAAAACAACAAATTTTAAAATTTAAAGCTTGATATAACACTTTTATTAATTTGTAAAATAATTTTACTTATTTTAATATTTAATAATCTAACTTCAGCAAACACAGCTGGAGCAATATTATTATTATTTTTGAAATTTCAAAATTTTTGTGGAAGTAGTACAGTTCCTCTTCTAATGGTTTGTTGTTTTTACCCTCTGGCTTAGCTGATTTTTATATGCACTGCTCAAAAAAATTAAGGGAACTCCTTAATTAACACATCCTAGATCCCAACAAATAAAATATTTCAGTTGAAAATCTTTATTTAGTAGATAGTGGAATGTAAATCAAAATTATTATCCCATGGTGGTCTGGATTTGAAATCATACTCAAAATCCCAGTGGAATATCAAATGGCCGGCCAGCATACGACTTAAGCATAACTGACTAGAGCAGCACAACTAAAGGGGCAGATACTGCAGACTTCACTTGGCTCCCTGCAATAGCATCATTTTAGTGCCACGCACTCTATTAATGATGAGCTGGGTAAAGAAATGAAATGCCTGCACAAACTATCCCAGATCACCAGCAAAACAGTCTTTATCTACAGGGAATAAATGAAACGCAAATCTAAATACATGTGATTTGAATCTACTTTTACAGATTGATAGTAATTCAGAATCATGAACAGTAAGGCTATTCCAAAGTCGAGAAGCTATGTAGAAGAACACTTCTCCACCAGCAGTAACTTTGTTAAATCTGGGAACTGAAACTAAACCAGCTCCCTAAGAGTGGAGCTCTCGTGTTGGCATATACAATTAAATGTTTAGCAATTTTAGACTCCTAAATTTGTCCAAAATTATCCCTTTCAATAAGGATTTAAAACAGCATTATTTGTACTTTTTGAAAGAGTAGTGTTTACAACCCCTTAACACATTAAGTGTGGTATTTCCTTAGTATGCTGTTAGTTTGTCTATAAATTTCAGATTAACTTTTTATACCTCATTTAGTATAAAATTGCCCAAATTCTCAGCAAGGGTTAATTAAAGTTAATTGTTACTGCTGCTGTTATACTAACATATTTCTTACTGTCCTTCCTTATACATATTAATTCAATAATAGATGCCTACGGACAAAGGATTATGTTTTGTTTTTGTCTTTATTAAAGCAAATGACATTATGTAAGTAAGTACTGTAAGACCTAAAACCAAAACACTAATTTGAGTACTCAGTTAAAGAACTAGTTTAACGTTTTTTTGGTAATTAAATCTTTTTTTTTTTTAATCCATTGAGTTCTTGAAAAAAGGCTGTCTGCATTACCATCATAGAACACAGATGAGCAGGGCCAGTCTAGTAGTTTGTTTAAGAAACTGTTGTATGGTAGTAAAAGTTTAGTTGAAGGAAATTACTGCAATTAGTAATACAGCCAATTCTGTATGCAATAAGTCAGTAGTTTTATTTTAATTTAAAGCATCCCAATAATTTAGTAAGCTGTAAGATCGAAATGTGTTAAAACAAGGTTTAAGTTCATAACTGTAGTCATTCAAAAAGGTATGGTAATAAGAATTCATCAGGTTTAGTGAATCAGTGCAGGATTCATGATGGTGTTTAAATCTGGTCAATAAATTGGATATTGTTTTAGCTTGTACATTGTATGGCTTCGTTAACCCATAAAGTAGTAAACTAGGTAGAAAAACAATCACTCACCCAAATAAATATTTGACAAACTTCCTACAATATAAAAAATGAAGTATCCGAGCATCCCAGGTCATTAAGGAATCCCTGGAAATGAAAAGGCAGGCAGAAACCAACAACCCAAATACTACGCCTAAAACTTTTACCAACTGACGCTCTCCTCCCAATCACACTATGCATCAAAAAACTATAACTGAGTGCACAAACCAGAAACAAGCACCAGGAAATATGCCCACCATACCATGCCTACCATGTTCAAAACAGGCATAGAATTGGTGACCAGGTCACCATCTCTAGTTGCCAAATCAGACCCACCAGACTCACCTTTGCCCACCTAATAAAAGGGGAAGCACCACCCTCCTGTGAAGCATGCCACAAACCCCTATCAGTGAAACTAACAAAATGTTCCAAATATATACAACATCAACACACTACTGGATTACCACGGACCCTGAAAAAGGCACTGAAACTTACAAACACCAAAAAAACCTCTGGCATATTTAAAGATCACTGGGCTAGAACCTCAAATGTAGACACTTAATTAAAGTCTAAATACATAAGCCTTGTACATAACCTGACTGTCTATATGTAGCGTTAAACAAACACACAAATAGTAAACTATGCAACTGTATTGTTTGAATAAATTCAAGATTTAATTAAATGGTATCAATTAGTTGTCTTCAAATAACAAATTAAAGTCTTTGAACACATTGTGAAATCTGAGTAAGATTATCATGATTGATAGTTTATTCCAGTAAATTCAGTTGTTAGGTCAGTGTAATCTGATGTTAGGATCCGGCCCAATCACAGTCTGCGGGCTGATCCTAAACGGTCCAAATTCAATCTTATGTGTAATTTATGGCTAGTCAGAATAAATAAATCATAAAAATGTAATGTAAATTTGATTTTACATCATGATGGCAGTACCATTCTAATACTAGCTGTCTGCCTCTGTGCCTTTAAAAATTTGGAACATATGGTCAGGATTCAAACATTAATTCCAAGTTAAATAGGCTGCTTTTAATTGCCCCTATATATATATATTCTCTGTAAGTGTGTGCCTAGTGATAGATTGGCCCCTTTTCTGGGTGTATTTTCCAGGGCCCAAGAGTTCTTCCCAGGATGGGCATGGGGAACCCCCTCCCCCAACGACCCTCTCATAGAGCATTAGGTGAGAGATAATGAATGAATTTATTTTCTTAAGATTTAAAACTACATTATTTATCAGACTTAGAAATCTATAGAAGTCAAAAACAGGCTTATAACACTTTCTGACTTGTTAAGGTTTTTTTTTTTTTGCAGTGTGCATCTGACCTTGCACAATAACAGAGTTTTTCAAGTTGACAACACGAATGTGAAAGAGGAGCTGCTTGACCTTAAATTCAAAATTTTTAAATGTAAGAATTTATATACAGTTTTTTCAATGCTATCTGATTATAGATATGGAAGAATCTTGATTTTAGACCTGTTCACGTCTGAGTGGCTTATATTCGGTTTAATGCCAATTGGAAAATAAGGGTAATTGTGATATTGAAAACTGTTTCATAACAGTGGGTCCATTTTTATATCACTTTTGTAGTGGAAAAATGTCCCAAGAATCTATAACCTCCCGGGCATCTTTACTTTACCCAATTTGGGCATCTTTCCAAAAAGTTTGGACACCCCCGCTGTAAGTTCTGATGTTTAATGGAGGTAAATGAGTGTTAAAATGTTTGTAGTACAGTAAATCTACTTTAGCTTCACGCGACCTTTACGTCCAGCAGCCACAACAAGCCCATTCACACATCTCGCCGTGACCGTGGCCATGGCCCCGCCCCCTTCCCTCCGCGCCGACACGACAACAAACCGTAAGGCGAGAAACGTCATAGACACCGACGCCGACCAATCAGCGTTGTTCGGGCAGGCTCCGAGCGCAAACAGAAGCACGTCAGGCTCCAATCAGCGGCTTTGTGTTGCTCGCCGGTGCCGGGATCAGTCGCCAGAGGTAACGGAGCGTCTCAGCATCCCTGAAGCAGACCGGAGCGCGAGGGAACCTGCGGGGTGAAGGCGAACAAGGTGAGACCGAGGATGCAGACGCGGCCCGCACGGACTCAGGGCGCACTCCCGGGGCTGTCTTTGAGCGACGCGGGGAAAGCCGTGTAACCGTCCCCAAACCCCCACGCTCGCTCCGAACTGCACCTTCCCACGCCAAGATTGTCCCGGCTACTAAAGCTCGTACCGAACCGCAAAAGTAAACATCGGATCATCCGCTACAGAGGTGATGCGCCTTTATCTGGGTTTAAGACTTTTAGAAAAGAAAATCTCCCCGCCGATTAGTTTTCGCGTCGTGGTTTGATCGCATTGTGTCTTTTGGCGAGTCTCTCGGGATTTAAATTGAATTGGGCTAAAAGGATTGTTTACCAGGTGCTAGAGAGTGTACATGACCCGATTAGACTCGAAAAACGATTTACGGTTCAAGTTCACGATCTGATGCCTTGCTTGTCGCTGTGAGTTGTGGATGGCGGAACCTCCAGCTGTGGGATAAAATAAAGAAATCCTGCCATCAGCCATTTGCGTGAGTGGAGACATGTTCGCCCTCAACTTGTTTCGAGAGCATGCAAATGGCTACCTTGTAATGTCCTATTTATCACTGTGTGGCGGGGACGTGCTGGAGCTGCTGATTGTCCAGAAATCACAACGTACAGCCTAAAGCAGCAGCGCGGAACACGTTGAAACGCAAATTGACACCTTTTGACTTTCCTTTATGCTCATTTTGCTTTATTTTTGTCTTATATTGGCTTATTGTTACAGACGTCAATGTGCCACAATTAGATATGAAGCTGAAGGTCAGCACAAATCTGATACCACAGATAGGAGTTTGGTTTGCTCAGAGTCTTTCGGGAGTCAAACCTCTGTCCTACAACAGCACATTGTCGTTTTGGGGTCACTTTAACAGAGACACTCGAGTGTTTGAGGGAGAACTGTGGTAAAAAAATGATCTCTGGGCTGCTGGCTGGTCCAAAATGATTCAAAGCCTTTGTTTGTAGTTGTAATGATGTGCATGTCACCTGTAATAAGGACGTGGACTAGGTGTGGACATCCCTCATTGCAGGTGTTTTGTGAGAGATGTGTTAATAATATTACAAATTTGTGGTGGAGATAGTGTTGGAAAGACACAGCACAGCGGCAGGTTTCTCAGAACTTAATCTTAATCCTACTGAGTGTTTTTAAGGATGAAATAAACTTCAGTCCAAAACTCAGGTAATTTTATCTAATATTTTTGTTTCTTTAATTTATCATACATCTTTCTCTGAGGTCATTGGTGCTTATTGGGCATAAGGCAGTTAAACAACCTGGAAAAGTCTAATTTAATACTTTTTTAACCTGAATTATGTGGCGTTAGCTGGTGGAAATAAATCAGGTCTCATGGAAGACAAAGGTCTTGGGCAAAAATGCAACAACTACACTGCTTTAAAAATAAAGGGAACACTTAAACAACACAATGTAACGCCAAGTCAACCACACATCTGTGAAATCATCCTGTCCAGTTGAGAAGCAACACTGATAGTGATTAAATTTCACTTGCTGTTGTGCAAATAGAACAGACAACAGATAGAAATGAGAGGCACTTAGCAAGACCCCCCCCCCC
>JAOUQT010000042.1:17030059-17042520 GCA_025769995.1 Xyliphius kryptos | reverse complement strand
ACTTTTTCACTGAGCGTATTAATTGCCTACCATTAAGTCTCGGTGTCTAGACATGATCGTCGCTATCCACGGTACTGAAAAAGGAATGGACATAAAGCTACTTGGTATAAACGACGCTTTACGTAGTTTTTAAACAGCTAAATTTATTCGTAGATATAACATAAAATAACTTGGGTTTCGATGCTATTTATAGCTATACGTCGTCAAGTCTGGTTGCGTGTCGATTGTATACGTCAGCTCGTCTCTCTGACGTAAGTATCTTTATTAACAGACAAACAATATGACGACAAAGTCGCATGATATATTTATACGAAGCAATTTTGAACTTACTGTACAAGATAAAAATATTTTTCAATTGTCGGGTAAACAATACTTTATATAATTTTCATTTCTTCATTTTTTAAACTATTTTGTATTAGAAACTGTTGTTTTTGTGTTTTACTAGATTTATTGTATAAACATAACTACGCACTAAGTTGCATTCATTATAAAGCGCAACAGCCCTGTTTTATAGCTTTTAGAGCGACACTAACAGTGAATTTTCTCCTCACCGCTTTACTTATTTAGGTACAGTGTAAACTGGAATTCGGATACAGTTGAGCAGCAATAAATATAAGGTCTAAATATAGGACACCTGATAATCAGCAGCAATCCAGCATTTTAAAAGACAGAGATGCCGCCCTTAAAACATCTTCACAAACCTGACTGCCTTTCTCTAACTTAGAAAATTAGCGTCTCTGCCACAGCCAGCCTGGGAACGGGTCTCACATGACTGCAATCAAAAGAAACGCCAAGAATTTGATTAACGCTGCCCAGTGTACAGATATTGTATTGAGTATAGAATTAAGGAACTATAGTGCAAACAAGAAATTACACCATAATTAATGTAGAAGGAGGTAATCCTGAATGCTAGACGCACAAGATAACATTAAACCTACATCTCAACAACCCTTTACATAATTTTTCGCAGTAAAGACTATTAAGTAAAACCGTTATTCATTATTCTGTATGCCATCCGCATCGCAGAATGACTTTTCTCTGCAGTTGTGCGGACGGACGGTGGGCTTGTGCAGCTCTTACCGCGGCTGCGCTGCGTTGGCTAAACGAATTCCATCGGCGCGCCGACTTTCCGCCCTAATCCACTCGATGTACGCGCTTCGAAACCCGACCGTCCCGTGCTTTCTTGTCCTGGGCGTTAAAAGGGTTCCCCGTTTCCCCACATTTCTCCCACTGTCTCGGCAGTTTCAGGGACTGCGGGGGCGGCCAGTGGGCAGCGTAGATCAGAGTGATTTCCGAGCAGAACGGCGACCAAACGGACACAGCCTATGCGGAGGGGGCGACACACTTCCTCAGTCTCATCATCATCATCATCATCATCACAGCTTAGCTGGTGCTGCCACGGACTTCACACCACGGGCTTCCTCTTGTGGTGCAGATGCGCCTCTGCGCGTGTTCACTTCTCGAGTCCTTTATTAATTTCCTTACCGGGATTAAATTTGTTTGTTATTGGGTAGCAAATACCTTGCCTGGTGTGGCTTTATGTTTTTAGTCTATGCGACACTTTATAATAGTTTTGTAAAGGAGTGATTAGAATTAAAACGATTTTACGCACATACTACAAGGACGTGTCCTCATGGCGACGCAAAACGTATATTTTAATTATTATTTTTTAACTTTATCTGCCATTATTCTTGATCTTTTTCATCTAAGAACCAACACACACGAGCGCGCGCGCACACGACACACATTGGAACGCTGTGTACTGACTCTGGTCACTTTCGTCTTAGTTGCAGCTGTGAGTGAGTTTTGGGGTGCAGAGAAATTGCAGGATTTTTTTACAGACGTTCCCCAACCTGTCACCTCTGACATATCTCGCTGATGTTTCAAAGTAAATGTGAAATATTTTTAAATCTTTAGTGGCCTATGCGAATATCGAGGTGCCCTATACAGAAAGTAGGGGTGTGATACAATTCCCAGACTGCATTAAATACTAAGTCAGTGACTGTAGCTATTATAGAACACAGTTTCTATGGTAACAGATTCTGTGGATTCCGACAGAAGCGTTCCCACGGTGACATGCACATGCAGGGAGAGAGAGCGAGAGAGAGAGAGCTCGAGTAAGGGAGGTGGAGATGCTAAATCCATACTGTTAATAGCAGGTCCGATAGCACCAGCTATGCAACAAAATATTTATTTCAGATGTTATTTTAAATTGTTTATAGCGTTTTGTAATGTCTTAAAACAGAAAAACATTAAAGTGAATGTAAACCCTAATAAAAGAACATTTTCACTGGTTGCTCTGTGGAGTGGGGCTTAAGAAATGGATGGGGTAAATGTAGCTCCAAATGTAACATATTTTCTGCTGTAATTGTAGGTCCAGGGTGGCACGGTGACTTAGTGGTTAGCACATTCGCCTCTCAGCGCTGGGGATTTCCGGTTCGAATCACAATCTGGTTGGAATTTCCATGTTCTCCCCGTGTCCGGGCAGGTTTCCTCCGGGTTCTCCAGTTTCCTCCCACATTACAAAAACATAGATTCAAGGTAAATAAAATACTCTAAATTGCCCCGTATGTGTGTGGCTGTGTGAGTGAGTGTGTGCCCAGCGATGGATTGGCGCCCTGTCCTGGGTGTATCTGCCCAGCGCCAAAGACATTCTCCCCTGGATGGGCATGGGGGACCCCACCGCAACCCTGGTACAGGATTAAGCAGAATGAATGATGAGTTTTACTTCCAAGGAATTTCATCAGGTAATCTGTATTTCATGTAAAAAAAAAACATGCTTGCATATATTAAAGGTTGGTCTTGAATTTGTGTGGAAAGACTGGTGGAAAGAATGTCAAGACGCATGAAATCTGTGGTTAAAAATCATGGTTATTCCACCAAATACTAAATTCTGAACTCTTCCTGATTTAAAACATTAACATTGTTGTTTCAAAAATAATATAATCATTTTTTCTTTGCATTATTTGAGGTCCGAAAGCACTGCATCTTTTTCATTATTTTGACCATTTCTCATTTTCTGCAAATAAATACTATTTTTTGCTTGAAATTTCAGATATGTTGTAAGGAGTTTATAGAATAAAACAACAATGTTCATTTTACTTAAACATATACCTATGTATTGGCAGTAGTCTTTTGAAAATTTTCCAGAGCTGTATAATAACAAATGACAATTATAACGAGTTGTTTATTTAATGATAATAACTATGGCTGTTGTATGTATGTTCATGTTGTATGTTGTATTTGTTTTGGCACAGACTGGAGAAAACTTTTGTTTTGAAAGAATGCAGGAATACGGTGAGGTTTTTAATCCAATTGGCTGCGATCTTTGCAGGGTGGGACCCGTGTCGATGACTCCGCCTTTCGTCTTCCTGCTTTTTTGTTTACGTTCTGTTTGGCGGGGAAACTGGGGTTGCTTTATTTTTCTTTGCAATTAAATGACTGATTTTGCGCGATTTTTATAAACACAATTTTATTCTAAAGAAGGAAGAGTCTGATTATTATTAGACAGTCGACAGTGCAGGTAAATTAGCATGCATGTGATCTGGATCAAATGTCAGGTTTCCTGTAGTAATGGTTTGATTTAGCCACAAAGAATTCTGAGAAAAAGATTCGATACGAAAAGTGCAAGTAGGTTTCACTTTTTATTTTATCTAAGTGCGCTTTCAATGTTAAGGACAAGCTTTGTTATCATTTAGACTTTTATTTCTGTTGCTTAATTAAGCCTGATTAACAGTATGACATCATTAGTTACTGAAAGAAAAAATCCAACCATAGTATCTTTTTCACTTTTTTTCTCTTACAAATGTATGTAAATTTGGATGAAAAGTCACACGTCTAAAATATGAAAACAATGACTTTATTACTAAGTAATAATAAATAATGATTTTGTTTTAAAGGTGTCCTTTGTTTATGTTGACCTGAGGTGAGATGAAGATGGCAGGCCGTGGCAGAGGAAGAGCTCATCTTAGTTTTCCTATAGAAGCAGTGGGAATAAGCAGAGGAGAAAACCTTCCACCCTCCACTGGCCAGCCTACACCATTGTTTCCTGTAAGTTACATGTAATGCATATGATGTACATGCATTCTCACAAAAAAACATGTTTACACCATGCAGTCATATTTCCTTGTGGGGTCATGGGCTTAATTCTTTTACCTTGTGAATGCACAAATCAAGGCATGTGTCACTTTGCAAACTTGGATTTTATACAAACAAGCTTGAAGGGAAAATATTCAGTCTTTCATGGAAACTGTAACTGTACACAAAATGAAAAGAGCAAAAGCTGTAACTCCAATGGATTACAATTAAAAATCCTTTGATCTTAAAATTTATTTTATCAGACATTGCATTTCTCAAATTGAATCTTTACATTAAAGTCTTAAAACTTTAATATAAAGATGACAAAAATATGTCTTTTGGGGCTACCAGGAATGACCATACCACTGGAGTGCACTGATTTGTTTCTGCTTGTTTTAAAATTCCTTTAACTTGGTTATATTGTGCATGTAAATTAGCTCTTATGATAAAAATATTCATTGGCATGGACTAAAAGTTTGTAGCTTCTTCGTTTTGTATAAAATACATAAATTACAGTGATTAACTGTTTCCGAGAAACATTTTGCTTCATAAAGGTTTTATTTAAAGCATTGTGCTGGTCCTTGCTAATAAAATGTGTGTTATTTGCTGTTTGCTAATTGTATTTGTTTTGCTTCATTGTTTTATTTTTGTAAATTGAAAGCCACTGGAGCACAAGCCAGTGCCCTTGCAAATGGGTGAAGAGGCTGAGTACATGCTTGCCTTAAAGCAGGAGTTCAGAGGAACCATGAAGACTTTGCCTTTCTACGTACAGCCTGCCGCACCCAAAAAAGGTAGCATTGCGCACTCCTTAATCTGTGGCAATCATATCTTTTCCTAATTGCTTTTATTACTTTTTTAAATATTTTGGAAATGAAAAAATGAAATTACTTAATCAAATTTGGAGTCCTAGCAGCTAAAAATAAGATTTAATTGGCAGTTAACGTAAATAATCAATGAAAATGTTATTTATAAATAGTAAAAGCTCTTGTTTTAAAAAAAAGAATTATATTTAACCTTTCAAAATTTGGGAAGTTTGGGCAATTACATCTAAATCAAACATTCAAGCAAATGACTTTTTTTAGTGTACAATTATAACTATGGATCTTAAAAGGCACACTGACTGTTTTGATTTGATAAGATAAGATAATTTTATTGATCCCTTTGGGATAATTTTCTTAACACCTTAACATGTTTAAATAAGGTAAGCATTGCAGAGAGATTTCAACTCATAAGCACTTGAGAATCAGTATCTTGGGAAAGATAAGGCCCAAATATTTCACCACATTTGTGCCAGTTTAAGCACACTAAGCTTAAGATACTAGTCTGGGGTGGATTTCTCGAAAGCAATCATTCTTAGCGATTTACGAACAACTTTACGAATGCTAATTTTACATTGCTTTTCCAAAAGCCTACTTAACTCTCCAGGACTAAGAACAAGTTTTAAATTGTTCTTTGTAGATTCCGGCCTTGAAAAACCATAATCACGTATTTTCTTATTATTATGGTACAAAAATCAAACAATTAAATCAGAAAATATTTTTTTTAAACCTGTATAAGCTATAAATAATCATATTCAATTTTACTGTTATAAAAAGCTGAAAGCAACCAAATTTCAACAATATTTTTACCAAGCAAGCTTATTAATGGATGCATATTTAACCTGAATGCATTAATTTAGAATCAAGCCCATATCGTGCGTTTTTTTTCCCAAAGTGAACTAACTCAGATGCTTGATGATTTTTTTTTTAAATTACACTCTTTTTCAAAGCACAGGGAAGAAATTGGAGGATAGGATATATCATGAAACATCAATGCTTTCAATTCACCTAATAGATCAGGCATAAGCCGCACAAAAACGGGAATGCAGAATTCTTTCTCTTTATTCTCATATTTTTACTTTTCTTCGCATGGAAAGTGCAATTTTGTGCAGCATAATGCATATAACATTGATGGCACAGTTATGTTCTTCTGAACACCTGATGATCTTGGCACCAAGATCGCATTTTCCATAAACCCAAATTTGTCTCGACAACAGTGCGTGTTCTAATGTGTGCTATGTTCAATTTCTCCTCAGCCTCGGTACCTTAGAAGTGCATAACCACTATACCCAACAGTAAAAGCACCATTTTTGCCATCTAACACACAACAGAATAAAAACGTTATGAGTGCTTACTCATATAGTCTGCCTTGCTGCCATGCTGGGTTTTTACCTTTAGTTGTTTTTAGTTTTTTTTGGATTATGCTATGTATGCTACCCTAAGTTTCTTTAAAATGTGTGAATGCAAAACAACTTTATATCGAAGAGACCGATACACTGTCATTTCAAACACCAACAACAACATATTGTGATTATAGCCAAAGTTCAGTCCACATTAATTGTTTTTGTAATTATTCGTGATTTAAAACGTTATGCCACTATTTTGAACTTTAAATCAATTGGCAAATTCACATGAAACAAAAATAAAATGAAACCTGCAGCACACTTGTCTGTTTACTTTGTCTTTACAAGAGAACCATATTTTTGTTTCACATGGATATGAATATGAATACTTTTTAAGTTTTCATAGTCTTTTTCAGCCACAAAACGTTATTTCGTGTTTACATTAAATAACAAACGTAAGAAACCGCGTCTTGTTCCTGTGATATCTGGCTTTTTTACGGTAAAGCTAATTATTGCATAATAATTGTAATAATTATTTCACATACAGTAATCACACCATTAAAATCTGTAGTTGTCACATGCTTAGTCCACGTGAAACATCACCAGCTTCAGATGCTTAATGTTGCCTTATGGGTGGAGGACAGGGTTTCTACTGTAAAGATCCTTCGTTGTGTAAACCAGGGCAGAGTTACCTTTTATGGTAACTTTTTTTTAAAAAGAAGCCTAAAAACTAGCCTCTATGCTAGAACTTATTCTTTGAAACACATAAACATTTTATTTTAATTTAAGTGTGCTAAGTGACTGATAAGAGGACGGTGCTTATTTTTGGAACATAGGCTGAGGCTAATACATCAATTGATGCACCCTGAACACATCATCAGTGGTGTTTCGTTGGGTCACAGGGTCTTTCATACATCATACACTCTCACCCAGGTGACCCAGCTGGGGTTGATTGGAACCTTATAGATAAGAAGGGGCCAGAGGATTCGTGATAGAATGCCGTGTTGGTAAATCCACACCTTAAACTTGTCTGGTAGGCCTGATTTGTCCATTGTGGCTTCCAGCTCAAGGTTGGTCACACAAATAGCTGCTATGTCTTTCAGGCTTCAGTCAAACGCTTTCCCCAGACTTTCCACTGGTTTTGTAGTGACTGTTGTGCCAAGTGTGAAGTCCAACATGATTTTTCCTTTCTTCAACACCAAGGATCTGGACTTTGTTGGTTTAAAGCGTATACGAGCCCATGTGGTCATCTCTTCCATGCCCTTCAGAATCCATCAGTTCCCTGAGACGTGTGGTGCTGTCACAGTCAAATCAATCATGAAAGCCCTAATGGGTGGTTAGCAAACACCGGGCCTCTGCATTGGACCTCTGCAGACTTCACCAGCATGTTCATGGCAAGTGCAAATAAGATCACTGAAATGGTACATCTCATAATTATACCCTTCTCAAGCCTGTGCCAGTCAGATGTTATAGGTCCAGAACAGTAAGACCAAAACTTGCATAGGGGTCCAGAATGAGGTCTCTGAATTTTCCTGGGATGTAGGGCCGGTGTAGTACCTCCTCAACCAGTTTGTGAGGTATTTATTTATAGGTGTTTGTGATATCCAGGTCCCCCTTGTTCTCCTATTCTCCCTGGCTTTCCTGATTTGTTGTGTGACAACGCCAGTGTGCTCCAGACACCCTGGCACCTTCGGGATTTAACCTTTCTGGACTGAGGAGTTAATATAAGAGTTCCTCAGGAGGAAGTCAGTCAGATGCCTAGCTACATGCTGAATAATATTTTCAGAGATGGTTCTGAAGTGACGGTCGGTTGACGGTCTTTGGCGCTTTTTCTTTTGGAATCCACACTCCTTCTGCAAATTGCCATTGCTGAGCAAAATATTTTAAGCAAAACTGTGCTCTTACCCTGCTAATTGAACCTTCACACACTGCTCTTACTGGTGCAATGTGCAATTAATGAAGATTGGCCACCAGGCTTGTCCAATTTAGCCATGAAACCTCCCACACTAAAATGACAGGTGTTTCAGTTTCATTGTCTAACCCCTTTAGACCTGTCTGGCGTTGTCACTTCGTCATGAGTGACTTGATACAAGGAATGCGACAGTTGTAGCCCATGTTCTGGATACATCTGTGTGTGATGGCTCTTGAAGCACTTGATGATCCTATTAAGGCTGGGGTTATACTGAATGCTTGTGCACCTTTTTCTACTAATCATTTTTCCTTCTACTCAACTTTGCATTAATATTCTTGGATACAACAATCTGTGAACAGCAGCTTCTTTAGTAATGACCTTTGTGGCGTAACCTCCTGGTTAATGACTGCCAGTGTCTTCCCCATGATTGTGTAACCTACTGAACCAGACTAAGGGACCATTTTATACACTTAGGAAGACTCTGCAGGTGTTTTGTGTAAAATATACTAATTTTCTGTAATAATGATGTTGGGTTGATGGGTTTTCATTGGCTGTAAGACAATCATCAACATTAACACTTGAAATAGATCACTGTGTTTGTAGTGAATCTATATTGTGTATGCGTTTTAATGTTTGTATTAAATATCAAAAAAAGATGACAGTTTCTGGCTATTTATGCTTTTAGCTCTCCAGACTGTGAAATGATCATAGGTTTTTTATATGTGATTTGATGGTGGGTAGAAGAAAAAGTTTTCTGTTCCCTAAGACATGCCTGAGAAATCAGTTTGTTAGTGAAATGTTTTATCCAAATTACAAATTCATTATGAAGCAGACCAGATGTGTTCAGATGTGCTTAGTGAGCTCAGGAGAAGTGTGCGCAGTATTGCCGCAGGGTGATAAAATAGCATCATAACAGATACAATGACAGGAACATTTCTGGAACATAAAAGCGGCCTACATATATCTCACATTAGGAAGCCAGGTTAATGAGATACTATAATGCAAGTGAGTAGAAGTGGAATAACCTGGCACTAAATAAAGAATACCGATAAATGACGATTTTCATTTTAGCAATAATGCTACTAATGCTGCTAAGTGTCTTTGAATCATACAGCAAAGTAGTTTTGCCTAAGGTTTAATGAATAAGTTATTCAAGGTTCGTGCTTACACAAATAAACCTGCTTACAGTGTAATTATTAATTTGGCAGCTTTTTGGTCTCTGATTTATCTAGCGTCTCAAATGACCATGAACAGGTATAATTAAATGCTCTGGATTTTTACAGCACTACAACCCTCTGCATACACAAAGATGTATTCTCTCTTCTCACAATAGCCATTCTAGGTAATGACTGTCATCAGGATGAGGTTCATGTGCAGACATGCACATGTCGCTAAATATTCATTTCAGAGCCTTTCAATAGAGCCTATCCTCCGCTCTGCCTGTCTGCATGGTTGACAGCAGAGAATATTTTGGAACTAGAGAAAAAATAAAATGATGATTTCCATCTCTGCACTTACAAAATATACATTTGATGCAGCAGTAGTCAATATATCCTCTAGCTAAAATGTTGGCTTCTGTTGTTGTTTGATTGCTTTCAAATCGGATATGGAATTATTTATTGTGGTGAAGAGAAATGCCCATGTCCTGATGCACTTCCATTGAAGGGGGAAATTGAAATAATTAAAATATTTACAGTGAACTTTATTTAGATTCAGAGTGTTAGCCCCTCTATAAAGGTGTATTTGCTATCCACTTTCTCTCTCGTTCTCCCCTTTTCTCTACATATACACTGAATGACCACTGGATTAGAAAAACCTTGCTAACATGCATATGCTAGGTAACAGAGTGGCAAACAATCACATTTGCTCCCAGCTAAAGCTTCGCTTGTTCGCTTTGCTAGTTTGTCAGATCAAAACATTATGATGATGATGATGATGATGATTATTAATATTATTAATATTCATTAATATTAATATTCATTATTATTGTTAATTATTATTATTTATTATTATTATTATTGTTATTCAATGTTGCAAGTAGGTTTAAAATCCATTGCATAAAAATGGTAACAACGTGGCAAACAATCACATTTGCTCCCAGCTGCAGCTTCGCTTGTTCGCTTTGCTAGTTTGTCAGATCAAACATTATTATTATTATTATTATTAATTATTATTATTATTATTATTATTATCAATTATTATTATTATTATTATTATTTATTATTATTGTTATTCAATGTTGCAAGTAGGTTTAAAATCCATTGCATCCAAAAAACAACCGAATACACACATTTCTGAATGTTTTTATACTTTGGAGACTGGCCTAAGTTTAGATGTTTCTGTATATTTGTAGTTATATGTGTATTTTAATGTATGTGCTTGTGTGCCTAAATCACAATGTGTTTGCACTCCTTTAGAGAGCAGATGTGGGGATCTCAGCACTAACTATCACACCTGAAAGAGAGAGTGTAGTGGACTTCACCACACGCTACATGGACTACTCAGTGGGCGTGCTGCTCAAGAAAGCAGAGCGCACAGTGGATATGTTCGCCTGCTTGGCACCCTTTGACCTGTCACTGTGGGCGTGCATTGCTGGAACAGTGCTGCTAGTGGGCACGCTGGTGTACCTGTTGAACTGGCTCAACCCCCCACGGCTACCCATGGGCTCTGTGTCCTCTACCACCCTTTACAACTCCATGTGGTTTGTCTACGGCTCCTTTGTTCAGCAGGGTGAGTATGCTATCTTAGTTTTTGTACTGTTTGTGCTTGGATTAATGGCTGTGTTTGTCTAAAAATGTTCCAGACTATTATCAACAGTGCTGCATTTTAGGATTAGTTAGATTATACTCCGAATGAACATGAAAGTATTACAAACAAGCAAGCAAACTGTAATTCAAGAAAGCAGTCAAAGAGACAAACACTGTTCAGGTGAGCTACAAAACTCAAATACTAGACAAGACAATTAACATGGTCTCTTTGTTTACCCATAAACAAATGAAATCTAAATAGGAAAGCCATGTGTTTAAAAAAGATAAAGAGAAGATGCTAATCAAAGGTCTTTAATTTATTGATCATCAGTGAGTCTGAGCGCCTATATGAAAGCAGAAGTTTGGGCAGTCTGGAACATTGACTGTATGGTATGTGTTTCTATAGAAAATGAGCTTATGGAATTAAAGTTTGCTGTCCATCAAGGGTTAGTCCATTCACAAACTATTTGAAGTATATCATTCTACAGTGTGAAAAATGTGCAAAACTATAGTTGCCAATCTTCCCAGGAGTGGAATGTCACTGAAAATTAGCCCAAGATACTCAGAGAAATTGCAAAAAGGTTTAAGATAAGATAAGATAAGGCTTTATTTGTCCCACAATGGGGAAATTCACATTCTCAGCAGCAAGTTACAGTGGATTGAAAGGTAAAAAAGAGAAATATTTTTATGTTTTAAAAATAAAAACAATTATTATATAAAATAGAAAGGAGAAAGTCTCGTCTTATGACAATTCAAGAAAGCATGGGTTAAGTTTGCAATTTTGCAAAGCATCTAAACAAACACAAATGAATTTGGTCTTCAAACAGATTAGATGCTATGGGTTTGCATTATTATAATGTTATTGTTATGGTTCCCGGCTATAGCAAAGGGTAAACAATGTACTAAGTTAGCCTTTATTGCTGCATCCAATTAATCATATCAAAACTGTTCATGTCAAGGAGTATCAGGAAGTAAGGAATTATCTTGCAAAGCAAACATGGATGCCTTACTCTGTTGGATTCTGTCACTTATTTATTATAATGGCATTAATAATATATGCTAATTGCTCTCTTACAGTATGCGTATAGCTATCTGTCATTGATATGCAATTTTTATCTCTTCAAAATTGCAGTCACTTCGACAAATGCAGTTCATTAACGCATCAGTAAACTTGAGTCAAAACAGTAATGCAATTTGTTGAGGCTTTAAAAACGGTCTAAATGTGACTGATTGCAGCCAATTTCGTATGATGCCACAGGACTGGTTAATGCTTACACAGGCTTGAAATTGTATGCATCCCACGAGTGCACTTATGTTTTTAACTCTTTTTATGTGATGGTAGTATTTTCAGCAATTCCTGATGTCTCAGAGCTTTTCACCCCAAATTCCCAAGGGAGGAGGTTTGATTTTGTATTTGTAAGCGTTCAAAAGCAATTCAAATTGAAAGTGCCGATGTGATAAACAAGTTGTTGTGTTTGCAAATGCAGTGTCACTTGTTGGCTTGCAGAAGACGAAAGAAATATAACACAAATGAATTTATGTCTGTCTCTTTCACTATCTGATT
>JAOUQT010000042.1:16952174-16964911 GCA_025769995.1 Xyliphius kryptos | reverse complement strand
ATTATCAGGGTAAGAGCACAGTTTTGCTCAAAATATTGCAATGCACACAACATTATGGGTGACATACCAGAGTTCAAGAGGACAAATTGTTGGTGCACGTCTTGCTGGCACATCTTTGTCCAAGACAGCAAGTCTTTGTGATGTATCAAGAGCCACTTTGGGGTGTTTTGGAAGAGCAAGTGAAGAACGTTTTCCTCCACCAGCATCACTTAATTACCTGGCCACTATCCTGCAAGAAAAATGGCTTAAAATCCCTCTGACCACTGTGCAAGACTTCTATGTGTCATTCCGAATTGATGCTGTATTGGCCGCAAAAGGAGGCCCTACATCATACTAAAAAGTATTGTGGTCTAAAACCAGGTGTTTCAGTTTCATTGTCCAACCCCTGTATATACATGCAGTTATAAGCTGCATAAACACACATGCGCACACAAAAGTATTGCAGTATTGAATATAAACCTGCATAGATAGGAGCATCACACTAGCGCATGATACAGCAAAAACACTGATAGATATAAGAAGTTTTAATGCAATATTTTAATTACAAAAAGAGATAAAACACTAATGTTCTGTTGCAATACGTCAAAAAACACAAATCTTGTTTAAATGTTGATATAAAAATTGTTCATTTAAACATTTGAAACAATAAAATGAATTATATAAAAACATTAATGAGATTACAACACTTGAAGAGGGGGAATGTGTTTCTCAGTGGACAAGACAAAACAGCAACAAGAGCTTTAACTCTAGGTGCTGTATAGAGAGACTGGTGATAAGATGTTATTAGTTGGACCACCAATAGAATTTAACCAGCATGATTACAACAGTCAGAAAAATTGGTACTGTTCGGGCCCATTGCAGTTCTTCAAGGTACAAGTAATACTTGTATAAATGTACGCTCATAGGTACAAACGTGGTCCCTAAGGTAAAACTGTGCATTTATAAATAGAGGTACATAAGTAACAAATGTACAAACTTGTACACCAATAGTGCACTTTGTTTCTAAGTGTGTTGTCAAAAGCAATGTCATCACACCTGAACACAACATCTTTTAATTGTTCCTGTTTAGAGATGGGAAAATTTTACACAGATGCCCTTCCTGATCACCCTCCTATTTCATAGAATCTGTTACAGCCCCATCTTACGATTTTTTCCCCCCAAGTACTAAAAGTTTTGGCTTTTTCCCCCAGCACATTGCTCCAACTATCCAGGCTGCTAGGTGAAAGCAATATGTAGTTCAAGAGAGAGACCATTTCCAACATAGTTTGTAGCTCCCAGTAATTAGATTTAAAGCACCAGCTACCAGACAATCATTTTCAAATTCAATTAAATAATAAAGAACCTTTCACTTTACATTTAATGTGTGGTAAAATTAAGCACTGCATGATGAAATGAAAAATGTCTATCCCAGATAGTGTCCCGTTTATTTTCCACACCTCTTTTTCCATCATTCCTCCACTTCATCCTCAAGTTCACTGGATGTGATGTTTCTTGTTGACCCCTCTTGGTTTACATGCTCAACAGAAACAATGCCTGTAAGGAGAGCGTAGCCCAACATGGCTGCTACAGCAACCAGGACAGACAGCAGCTGCTTGCGCCTCTTATATGGCTCATGGTCAAAGTCACTCCCCTCCTGCACGCTGGATGCCGGCTGATCGATTCCTTCAAATCAACAAATAAGTAAACAATTAAAATCAACTATTTATTTATTTGTCTTCAGTGACTGATTTGTCCGGAGATTCAGTGAGAGACTGGTAAGAATGCACAGTATACATAACAACTCATGCCATCTCAATCATACAGCATATACAGTGCAGTGCAAAAGTCTTAGGCTCCCTGTTGCTTTTTTTATAGAAAGCATGACGTTATAGATGTATATTTTATGAATTCTGCACTAAGTCAATACAAAATATATTTCCAAACATTTCCAATTACATCAGAAAATTAAATGTTACATAAAAATGTCAGTGAATAAAGCAACATTTTACACAACAGAGCACTTTAGAGACAAACAACAACAACTCAATTATTAGCAACATAAAAATGGTATTTTATTTGCTCTTTTGACTTTTCCCTGCCACCAGGGATTGCCATAGCATTGCATTGCTGGTGTGACACAGGTTTTAGAGCTGGATGCCCTTCCTGCAACATTCACCCATTCGGGCTTAGTACTTAGCATCTCCAATTCAAAAAAGAAGTATGGTGCCTACGACAGTTTCACAGTACTGTATGTGAGCTTTATCATACATCAAACAGGATACAAATAATTATTATCCAGCAAACACCATTTTTTCTCCAAAAGTGCCTGGTGGCTCACCTTGATTCTCATCAGGAAAGTATAGCAATAGGATGTTCGAGCAGAAGTTGGTCAGGTTGTCCAGAGCCTTCAGGTGCTGCTGTAGTCTGCTGCTAGGCAGCCTGATCTTCAGTATAGGTGCCAAATAGCCAAACACATAAGCATCAAGGGAGGAGGGTCTGTAAGGTAGGTGTCAATGTGAGATTGTACTAGTAGAAATTATTCAGCTTTAGCAGAGACTAATTCTATACAACTAAAGTACATAGAGAGCACCCTCAATAAACACCTTATTAGGAACAGCCATAGCACTCAACAATGCAAAAAAGCCATTCGAGCAACACTGTGACAGCAGTAAAATAACAAACTATGATTGCAGTCAGGACCAGCCTATGCACATAGCATTCACATCAACCACCAGAACAAAATATCTTAGTGATTTTGCATTTCCCTGCCCTTGCATATGAACAATGATTCCACCCACAAAACTGTTGCTTGCTCAAAAATGTCTGCACCAATCAGTGTACACTCAAAATATTGTTTGTAAAGGTTTAAACCCATCGTCAGCACTAGTGGCCATTTTCAATGACAAAAACAAGGTCATACTCATACATAAGTTTGATCTTATACACAAATTCACATATCTATACACAAGTCAATGACAATGTAGCATTTCCAATTTAGCTAGCGTGCACATCTTTGGACTGTGGGAGGAAACAGGAGCACCCAGTGCATTCATATCATGTTTTACAAAGATATGTTCTTTGTGCTTTGAGTAACTTACGAGTCCCCGAAGAAAAATGTTTTTGAGCCGAGTCGTTGAGAGAGAAGATTCAAGCACTCCAGAGCATCACTGTACAGCTTCAAAGAGAAATAATTTTTATTTAATTTTGGTACATCTACAACATCATGATAAAAATTAAAACTTGCAGGTCTTTTTAAGTTGTTGTTGTTGCATATGTGTGTGTGTGTGTGTGTGTACACAGAAGGAATCCGGGCTATGCGGAGCAGCATTGCTTCTCTCAGCACCTTTGCCTATAATATACTGATTATATTCAAGATCACCTTGGTCGGTTGCATTATGAAATTATACGAGCCGCGGAAACAAACTTGGCTGCAGGGTGCACAGCTGCATACAAGAACACCTGGGCTTTAGTCTGCTATATTACACATTCTCTTAAAATCTCAGCCCCCACTCTAACCCATAATTCCATTCTACCTCTTTCTCAGCCTCCTCACTGGCCTCGAGAGTGCTGTTTCCTTGCATTAGTCGCACTCTCTCCAGCTGCTGTGACTGCATGCGGCTCGGCAGGAAAAAGTTTACTGGAAAGGAGACATTTTCTGCGTACCAGGGACGTGTCACCTCAGCATAGTTCTTAGGATCAATCCACAGAGCATAAAGCTGCAACAGACAACAGGTTGAAGAGAAGGACATTTAGGCAAAGATGAAAAGTTAATTCTTTTAAAATACATTCATTCTAATAAAAGATGAGCAGAAATAACAATAATCTACATACAGTATTTAATAATAAAAGCTGTGTATGGATTCCCTTTCATAACAGCAGTTATAGAAATGTTAAATTCCCCCCACTCCAATAGAGTCAGGAATAATAACTATATAAATATTAGATAATAAGATCTTAGTTAATAACCCACTAACTGTCTACTAATATGAATGATTCTTATAGAAAATAAAGCAGGAGAGAAACCTTGTTAGTGCAAACACTGTATAATGAGAGGTTATAAAGATGTTTTTTATATAAAAGGTGACTCTCCGTCACTGCGGGAACATTGCATCTTTGCTTCAGACCACCTTCTTATCATTTTCACCATTTGATCTCACTAATAACAGGATTGTGCTCGTCTGTAATCTAGCTTCTGTGTATCTCACCAGAGCAGGCATTAACTTTTCCTCCACCAGAGAGATAAACGCGAGTGTGTCAGCCCCTTCTTTTGCGGACAGATCATAGTCTGCATTATATTTCTGAAAAATAAACATGAAAATCATATCACAGATTAACCCTCTTTAGAGTTTCAAAATGAGGACCACATGAGGATATGTTCAGTTTCATTATAATAAAACAGAAGGCACAGAAAGTTAGTGCAGGCCATGTAAGAAATAAAATAGGCAATTATATCCTAGCAATAAACATAATTAGTTTATGACTCAACATCACATCATTATTAAAGTTGCATTAAATGTGAAATACCTACAAGTATAGAAAGGACAAGATGGCATACTTGACTACTACCTAACTAGCCTGGAGTGAGTTCTTACTGATCAATCACTTTACTCCATATACTCCCTTTTTTCTTTCGCAAGTGGTGTTTGGTCATTCTTTTGTTCTTTTTCCTTCAGGCGTCCAGGTCATTACTATATTACAGTCGTTGGTCTTGTCTCAGGATATTTCCAATCATCTACCATCTACAAAGCTTCACTCAGTGGATTTATCACTGTCCTTTCTAGTAGCTCCACAGTACTTGATATGTACATGATATTCCCAACCTATTCTCAGTATACTTGGTTAGCATTAGTTATGGAATATGTCGAATGTCTTGTTGTCTGCGTTGTTCAATTTACATGTTTCTTACTCCATTCTTGTGTTTTATAGTTGTATAGTTGCTGTTTGGAGGATAGTAGAGGATAGCACATCATCATCTGAAAAGGTTAAAAAAGTTGACCCGGTTTCCTAGGAAAGAAAACACTGCAAGCCGCAAATATTTTTTGACATCTACAATGAAGGTAACACTCTGTATATATGTCACTGCACTGCCGGTATTTATCAATAGCAGCGTGACTGAGATTAAAATTCCACCCTTGGTTGCACTGGGGACTGATTCGGTCTGTCTCTCGGTCTGTCCATGTGTTTGTGCACTTGCGCATCTGTGTGTATCTGGCAGTCAGCATCTCCGGGGTTGTGGCCCATTTGGAGACACGCACGCCATTTCAATGACGCAAACCTGAATTCCATTCTTAATTGGCTTGTCTTTATAGTGCGACTGGGAGAGGAATTCGGTACGCATTCATTTTTAATGTTGTTTGCATGTGCGTATTGATTAAGCCTGTTCATCTGCCGTGTCTCTTCATGTTTATTTTTTATAAATAATATTTGTTTCTCACAGCTTCTAAGGATTTAAAGAGGTCTGTTTAGTGTCTGAACCAGCTATTCCCTCTCCTGCCACTCCTTTACCTTATATCCACAGACTGTTTTGTGTGCTCTTTGTCTGCCATTTTTGTGATGAATAAACCCTACCTGCACTTCCGTCCGTTCTTAATGTTTTGTTTGTACGGGATTGCTTTTTCTCACCTTTACACTTTGTATAAACAATTTTAGTGTGTTGCTTGTGCAATCTATTAAGTGCGACAGAGAAAATTACATGTTATTTATATAATGAACACATTTCAAACATTTTGAATTCTTGAAAAAATAATAATAAAAAAGAGCAACACGCAAAGTTGGAGGTCTCTTTCAAATGTATTTTGTTCATATATTTTAAGTTTCTTACATTTCTCTATACTTTGGAGAGTTGAAGGTCTCGATAAATGGACGGCGTTTTGGTGAGTATGTTGGATTCCACGCATATTTGAGCAATGATAAATAATAAAATATAATTTTATTTCAATATTTCAAGATCACAATCCTTAGGTCTTCCACTGTACACTGGAAGTCTTCATAGAAAGCTCTCTGGCTCCTGATCCAGTCTATAATGATACGGCCAAGTATATTCTCCACAGAGCATAGCATTATGCTGCTTGAGTTTTTACATTCTTTTAGATTCTTCCTTTTTGCTAGCTTAATGCTTAAAGCTTAAATCCCCCTCTTTTTTGGGATTTTTTCCCTGATTTTCACCAACAGCTCCTGCATCTTTATCCTCAATTCAGTAATTCACTTCACGTTGCTCATTGATATTGATTCTGTTCCTTCTCTATTTTGAGCGTCCCTAAAATGTTTTGTTACTCTGGCCTTCACCGCTCGTCTTCCACAGATGTCACCATCCCTATCCAGTACTGTGGTTCTCAGACTAGGTCTATTATTGCCCAGCATATAGCACATATAGTGATTTCATGTGTTGGCTTCTAGCAGCTTTTTTGGCTTCACTTGCATATCCTTTTTTCTGATTTTATACTTCTCTTTGTCTCTTTGTTCTGTGTACAATTTTCTTTAGCTTCTTACTAAGTGTTTCAAATATATCTGCTTATTTATCTGTTCTCATTCTTATACAAGGCGCCATGATCTTTCACTGACCCTGATCTCTTTCACTGATCTTTTTTTCTGGCGTATCAAGGACTGATTCAACACTTTATATGTAGGCTTTCTCCATTACCTGACAATCACGTTCCAACTCTTACTCTCCTTTTGACTTTTCATCTTGCGGTACCTGGTACCTGTTTCTCAGACGGTTTACAAAGGTCCCTGGTGTCATTCACAGAGTTACATAATCGTTATTTATTATCTGAATATTTATTAGCCTGTGTTTGATTTGGTTCCTGGTCTTGCCATCTGGAAGATGACCAATTCATGCATGTCACAGAATTTCCTTTCCAAGCCCATTCTTACCCATCACCCTGATATATGCATCATTTCTGTCTTTCAAGTTTAGGGTTCATGTCTCCAGTGCCAATCAACATTTCATGTTTGTTCTTTTTACCCAGTAGATTTGCAATTTTAAGTAGAATATACCTTAACATCTTTAATTGTTAGCTTAATGTGGTAGTAGTGGTATCTAGTTTGAATTATCCTTTCGCTTACTGTAATCTATTAGCAAGCTCTTCTTCTTCTTTTTAACATCAGTATTCTCACTCCTTCTCTATGGTAATCTCTCCCCAAGTAGATGACTGTTTCTCCTCCTGCAAGTTACACTTTTCCTTTCCCTGTCCAGTATGTTTCACCGATACCCATAATGTCAATATGTCAGAGGCCAGATGAAGAGTTATCCCGCTAGTCCTTCAGACTGGGGATTAGGTTCAGGGCTGATAACCCACTCCCGAAAGAATATATCATTACCGAAATCAGAAGCAAATTAAATTCAACAATGTTGCCAGCATGTTGCCAATTATATAAAGTGTTCGCACAATCCAGTTTTCAATTTTCATGGTGTTTTTTGGGTGCAGCAGTGTCTAGGGCCACAGACTGCTATACAATTGTTGAATTAGCTTTGCTTCTGGTTTCTAAAATGATGTATATTTTGGGAGTGGGTTATCAGCTTTCAGCCAACACCCAATCTGGGGGACCAGCTGGATTAGTCTTCATCTGGCCTCTACCATTCCACCAATTCAGCATGGGTGTGCATAGTTCTAGGGGCCATGGAGATGCACACACTGCCCAACCACGATAAGGTGGTCATCCCATCTGAGAAGTTAAGACCTCACACCAGGTGACTTATGAAATATGTTGGGCTTGAATAGTCTGCTGGGCATGTGTATTAGCACATCTGTCCTCTTGATATAGTGAAAGTGATACATTTTGCCAATATGTTTGCACACAGCACACAGAATTGGTCCTCTGCATTTAACCCATCCGTGCAGTAAAACACACACAAATACACACACACAGGTGAAGTGAGCACACATGACTTGTCGGTACTTGGAATCGAACCAAGGACCTTTCTGGTCGCAAGGCTGGTTCTTTAACCACAAGCCTACGACTGCCCTATTCATACATACTACACTGCATAATATGCAAGATTGTACTGGTTAACTAGTGTGAACATATGGCAATTTGGACACAACCATTTTCTCCTGAGAAAAGCTACATCATAACAATTGTTAGTTTTTGTTAAATAAGATTTTTTTATAATCAGTAAATAATTGGCTTTATTGGATTGATTACTAAAAAGTTTGGATTACTAATAAGTCTCTGTAACTACAGAAAAAGAATATATTAAAACAAGTAAACTATAATAAACAGACAGATAGAACTAGTCTCAGAGCTGAGCATATATAACATTTAAAAATGACCTCATACTAACCAGATATAATAATAAAATCACTCATTCCAACAAATAAGTCTTATAAATATAAATCTTTGTTAAATTATTTTTTTTATGGTAGACCTGCAGTCCAGAATCCACAATAAGTCTGTTCAACACAGACAAAAAAAATAATAATAATAATCGACTGTGACAAAATACTTACACAGTTGATTTACAAGTCAGATTTTTTTGTAAAAAACGTAAATGTTTGCATTGTAAACTGAGCTAAGCATGTATGGTGAGACAAGACGGTTACCTGTTTCCTGAGATGGATGATAATTTGGTTGGGTTGAGAGCAACTCCCATCCTCTTTGGTCTTCAAAGCAGGGAGTGAACCTGTGAGCATGTAGCAACAACACACCATTATGTGCATTTTCCATTACTGTGTTCTTCTTAAACACTGTCAGCCTTATATAATTTTAATGTGTGTATATGTATATCTGTCTATGTATGGCATGACTTGACACATCATCCAGGCTACATATGAGACAAGAATCCTTTTTTGAATGAGACTAGTGGAATTTTGAATAGGTGTATATGTAATTATAGACACACAAGTATTCCCAGCTTAATACTTTGTGTTAAGGCGTCTTTGGCAGAAATTATTATTTTTGAGTATGATGCTACAAGACTGCTACACCTTTTTTGGGCAGTTTCTCCCATTCTTCTTTGCAAAACCTCGCATGCTTCATTAGGTTGGATGGGGAGCATCAATACACAGCCATTTTCTCTATACATATGCCAAATCGGTTTCAGGTCTGGGCTCTGGCTGGGCCACTCAAGAACATTCATGCAGTTGTCCCAAAGCCCGTCTTTTGTTATCTTGGCTGTGTGCTTAGGGGTGTTGCCCTGCTGGAAGGTGAACCTTTGCCACAGTCTGAGGTCCATAGCATTCTGGAGCAGGTTTTTGTCAAGGATATCTCTGTACATTGCTTCACTCATCTTTTGCTCGACCCTGTCTAGTCTTCCAGTTCCAGCTGTCGAAAAATATCTCCACAGCATGATGCTACCACCAATTTGCTTCACTGTAAAGATGGTGTCTAGTTTCATCCAAACGTGATGTTCATTTGGAATTTTATTTCTAACGACCTGAGAGTTCTTTTAGTGCCTTTTGACAAACTTAGGGTGGGCTATCCTTTGCCTTTTACAGAGGAGAGGCTTCTGTACAGGTCTTGTTGGTGGAGCATTGCAGAAATAGTTCTGTGTACACAAACATATATACAAATATACATATATACACATGCATACAAATATACATACATACAGTACAAGTCAAAAGTTTGGACACACTTAAGTGTTAAACAAAAAACATTTTGTTTTAGATTTGAGATTCTTTAAATTATGCACCTTTTGTTTTGATTACACCTGTGCAGATCCTTGGCATTCTCTTAATCATGAGGTAGTTACCTGGAATGATTTTCAGTTAACAGCTGTGCATTTTCAAGAGATAATTAAGTCCTGCCCTAAATGCAATTGAGACCACAGTTGTGTTGTGACGAAGTAAAGATGGTAAACAGTGAATAGCCACTCTGGCCTCAGACATGGGCAAAGTGTTACCCTCCAACAGGACAACGAATATATAAAGTATATACACAGCCAAGACAATAAAAGTATGAATTAGGGACAACTCAGTTAAGTGGCCCAGACTTGAACCTGAATTACCATCTCTAGAGAGATCTCTGATGTGAAGAGATCTCGGATGTAAAAATAGCTGTGCACAGATATGCACCATCCAACCTGATGGAACATGAGATTTTCTGCAAAGAAGAATGGGAGAAACTTCCCAAAATAGGTGTGCCTTTTTTGCCTGTAACAAAAAAGCACGTGAGCCTGAAATTGCTGCAAAAGGTGCTTCATCAAAGTATTAAGCAATACTTTTTGTAAATAAATTAGCAAGTTAACTTCGTCATTATGGGGTATTATGGGGTGGCTTATCAGGGGTCACTGCAGTGAGTCAATGATCATTAAAGAACTCGCATCATTGATTTGGCAAATGTTTTAGGCCGAATGCCCTTCCTGACACAACCCTCTCCATTTACCCAGGCTTGGGACAGGCACTAGAAAACCACTATTGCTCTCTAATGGCTGGTATTTAACTAATTTTGGATGTAATGAAACAAAATGTAGAAAAAGTGAAGCGCTCTTTTTAAAGCGTTTCACTGCAAGTTGTATGATTAGAAGCCTACGGTGAGGAAAATGGAAAATGTTGATGATAAATAAAAAAATGCTCTACAGGATACAGTTAGCCATAAGAATCTAAATGACCTTTTCCATTCCATCATAGTCTCACAACTGTCTCAGTTTGCTGGGATTACTGGTTCAGACATGTTCCATCATTGGAGGTAATCTGATCAGTCTAAAAGCACCAGACTTACATTAGTGCACTTCAGGCCAGAAATCAGACATTAAAACTGCCCTAAAAATAATCTGCTTACCTGTGGGACTCCTCCAAGGGTTGCAGATCTTGTGCACTTTCAGAGGGGTTCCCGCAAATCGAGCGTACGTCTGGAAGCGTAAAAAGGCGAGCAAATGTAATTAATCAGAGTTACTGCAGAAGTAAGCATGTAGTGTATTTAACATACTCCAACAATTACAAATTTAAGAGCATAACATATTAAATCAAAGTATAAGGGATATGAAACTCCAGGCCCGTGATTGACTGAATTTGTTTCTATAGCAACAATGTTAATGAACATTTATGGGTTAACAGAATAATCTGAATAGGAATAATTGAATAATAAAGGAATAACACATGTCTGCAACTGAGTTAAATAGCTGTGTAATACACAAACACATATACAGTGATAATTGAAGCACAGCCTTCGAAGAATTAGTCTGGGAAATATCTAAATTAACTGAACATTTAGTTGAGCCAATATGGAGAGGACCAACAGACCACAAACCTGGTGTCTGCCAGCACCGAGTTGGACTGCAAAATACAAAAGTATAAAAAATCTACTAAATATAATAAATCATATATAATAATGGCAGCCTGTTCTCGTACGAGACAGACTTTTCCATGGGCAGCCTTAGTTTAAGTGTTGGAACATTTGGACAGAATGTGAAACAGTTCCACAGTGCAGCACATAAACCTGCAGGTAGTAAGCGTAATTTTCAGTTATTATAGCAGTGGAGAATATGTGCACACGCCCAGACTGGTGTAAAAGACGCTTACTGAGACAAAAGAAAAAGGCAAACTGAGCCAAGAGACAAGAGAGAGAAAAAAAAACAAGCAAGAATCATAGCCCAGAAGTAGGCGACAATTAAAGGACTTGCGGAATATTTTGAAGATTTAAGGGAATTCCTTAAGAGATATTCATAATAACAAAGTAAGTGAGGTCATGATTTGGTGCACTTGTGATTTGGGGTTAAATAAGTCTTGGCAACAGAAAACAGGAAGCCATGCTCTGCTTATTTTATCTTGAGAAAGGAAGCAGTTCACAGCTGCTCTGGCAGAAAAGCAAACAGCCTTTCAACACATCATTACATGTGGAATAAACCAAAGCTTAATAACTTCAACTGCATATCAATTTATGACAAAGATTTTACAGACAGTATACCCATGTCAAACATTTACTACAGTATATTACTAATCAATAATATGGCTGGTGAATGCAGGCAGTAAATACTTTTATTTTCTTATTATATCATATATTACTAAGGTAACTTCGGCCCACAGGCCACATCCGACCCGTTAGTCTTTTTAATCCGGCCCACCGAAGATTTGTACAAAGAATTGCACAAATCAAATCATAATCAGTGTTGGGAATAACCGCGTTCATTTAAATATAACACGAGCATTACTAGAAATTACTAGAAATTAACTGATGCTGCTTTTCACAAGAACACACTGCTTTTTAGGAGTTTTGTTTTCTGTATTGCACAAGGAAAGCAGGAATGGTGAGAAAGATAAATACGAGATGACAATTGGAAGAAAAGGTGTCATGTGGGCGGGTGTTCACAATGCACACATAGACGAGTCAGAGCTACAATAGAGGCGCAAGTTAGCGTTGGCGAAGTGCCCAGCAAATTCAAATGTAGCATAACCGGAAGTAGAGACATTACTTTACTTTGCTGAAATCACAAGAAATGTATATGTAAAATGCACAATATGTCCGGGAATATAGTCTTTATCCACGTCGGTTAAAAGCAACTAACCCTTCCACAGTGCTCATGCGTAATAAATGTGAAAAGTTTTAAAACTTCGAGTTTTTATTCTTCATATTATCTACATAAATATATTGCAATCGATAGGTGGTGTTAGGTATTCGGTTCATTTTTATTTATATGTACAGTTATGAGTGTAGCTATATGTGCATCAGTTTAATTCTGGGGTTTTGGATTCTGGCGCATGTATATGTATTCATTCATTTGTAATTATATGTGACATATAGTTTCTTCAATTTATTATTATTATTATTATTCCACCAACTTGAACGTGTGTTTCTTCTCCTACATTTAATGAGAGATC
>JAOUQT010000042.1:16839810-16855962 GCA_025769995.1 Xyliphius kryptos | reverse complement strand
CTGGCGCATCTGTGACCAAGACAGCAAGTCTTTGTGATGTATCAAGAGCCACTTTGGGGTGTTTTGGAGGAGCCAGTTCTCCCTACACCAGCATCACATAGTGACCTGGCCACTATCCTGCAAGAAGAATGGCTTAAAATTCCTCTGATCACTGTGCAAGTCTTGTACGTGTCATTTCAAAAGACGAATTGACGCTGGATTGGTCGCAAAAGAACCGTACTAATAATTCATTGTGGTCTAAAAGCAGGTGTTTCAGTTTCATTGTCCAACCCCTGTACTTCTGATGAAAACTGCACAACGGCAGTTTATGTTCGTTTGGCCACAGCACATGATATCTTGGTTCCACCATTCATAATAATATTTACAGATACAGGAAATTACACACATAGTCATGAAGATCTTTCACACTAATGAGTACCAAATAATTGCCTACCTCACACATATGCCTTACAGTTATACTATAGATGTATAAACATAAGCACGTAGACTGCTAATACAAACATTTGTTAAAGAAAGGTCGCCCTGAAGTTCTCAGCGTTTTAACGTGATAGGACATTGCCTGGGGACGGCTCATTCCTGTTCCAACATGACTGCATACCAGTGGACAAAGCAAGGTCCATGAACACATGAATGAGCGTGACTGGTGTGGTATGATAGATTGACTGACCTCAACCCGATAAAACACCTTTGGGAATAAATTACAGTGGAGACTGTGAGCCAGGACTTCTTATCCAATATTTGTGTCTTACTTCACAAAGGTGATTCTGGAAAATAGTCAAATATTCCTAAACTTGTGTGTGTGAAAGCAGATGTGAATACTTTCGGGAAAATATAGGAGATATTATCACATTATGCTTTGCATGTCCTAAAAAGTATATTATATTTCATTAGTAATTACAGGTAATATATTTTTTATATAAATCAAACTACCTTTACCATGGTAACATGTAAGTTGTAAAAAATTGGGCTGTGTGAACAGTCTAAGCAGTTTAAAGAGTGTGCATACAGAATAAGGCGTTTACTCACCAGTTTCCAGATTATGTAAGGATAGAAGTGATCATCTAATATTTTTCTGAGAACATCTTATGTGATTGCTATAGATTATGGAAATTAATGGAATCTCCTAGTGAAACTACAAATCCCTGAGTCTACTCTCTGACATATTTAAGGCTTTTATTTAGCTTCACGACAATGTCACCTTTCAGAGAAGTTCATTAAAGTAAATTAAATCTGATGCTGGAAATTCTGCATATATATATACACCCGGCAAATCTCGGCACAAGAGCAGAAACAACTCTAGAGAGGGCACCACTCCATCGTAGGTCACACGGTCACTCACATTCACTAAGGGCCAATTTAGAAATACCAATTAACGCAGCATGCATGTCTTTGGAATTTAGTCAGAAACCGGAGCACAGTTAGAAAACCTGTACGAAAGTGAAGAGAACAAGCAAACTCCACACGGAAATTTCCCACATCATCCCACATAAGACCGAACCTAGGACCTTCTTGCTATGAGGCAACAGCACCACTGCAGCCATTATGTCACCCCATAACTGGGCTGAAATTTTTGGTGCAAATTTTGCAGTCTAGAAATGAGTATTGAGCTCATGAAACTGTTCCAAATACTTATTTCTCATATATTGTGCGAATGTTTTCAGATATTCAGTAAAAAAAAAAAAAAAACAAGCTCAAACTAAAGTAAATATGATACATGTATGATAAGGATTTTCACACAAACAAAAAAACATTCTGAAGCATTTAGATATGCGACAGCAAACAGACACTGAGAACACAAGTGATTCTTTGTTTGGCTTTCTTACCTGTAGTCGGTAAGCTTAGTCCAACTGCAGACAGGGGGGGAAAAAAGAAAAGAAAAACAAAACAATTTAGCTATAGAAAGGTTATCTGGCAATACTGTTGATGTTGTAACCAACAGGCTAAACATATTTTGTGTACACATATTTTGGAATATTTCAGCAGTTCTGGATAGCTCGGCTTGTAGAGAAGGCAGTGCTTTGTTGCAGTGACATTCCTTAAAGTTTTGCTTGCTTGTACTATGGTTTTGGTTTATAGTAGGGCTCAGCAATTAATCAAATAATAATTAAAAGACCCTCTAATCAACATGAACTTGCCCATGTTGGTTACGTTTGGTTTTCTGCAGTGCGTATACATGCAATAAACCTTTAAGTATATACTACCCCGTGCCTATCCAGGTGACTGTGCATGCACACATCATGGAGGAGCACATCATGGATGTGCACAGCTTGTACCAAAAATGTGGTGTCTGTCGTTTTGGGCACATTTTGATTTTAGTGAGGACATTGAACAAAAAAAAGCCAAATCCAATTATTTCATCGACAAGATATGAAAGTTATTTTCTACTTTTGATGTGACAGTTTTTTTAAATCAGTTTGTTTAAGGAGATTAAAGATATTTTTGTATAAATATTGTTAATTTCCCAGTAAATATAAAGGATAATACTGTAATTTTTGTTTGCTAGCAATGCATGTTATTTTTACTCCTTTCTATTTTTATTAAAACAAAAATAAGACCATGTACATATGGTATTTATTTAAGGTGATTTGTTAAGTTGTTCAAAATGTTCAGTAACTAACCATAAATTGTTAATATGTGTTTTCTTCTATTATTGTAAAATATACATACTGTTTCATTTGATAAAAATTATCACAGCTTTAATAATTTAGCATAAACTGTGTGCAATGAAAGACTGTACATTAATTGTATAATTGAGGAAAAGTGTTAAATTAATCGTGATACTGATATGAGAATTTTTGAACAACCCTAGTTAATGGAATGTTCTCCAATGTTGAAACCTTTGGAGAAAGTTCTGTTTAGGTATATTATCCTAACCTCAAGCAATGCAATACAAAAACACATTTGAAAACATTATGACAATGTTCCAGTCAGGTTCTCAATTCAAAGAACAGTTCTGTAACTACAGAGTTTTCAGTTTGGGAAATAGGCTAAAGCACAATACAATGAAGCCAATGTTCTTTAAACGTTGGCAGAAGATTATTGAGAAACTCTCCAACCAAAAATCCATGAACGTTAGGTAAATATTTTGTTTTCACTGAACATTATTTGCATCACACTGAGATGTCTTATACTTATATATTTTGTGTAGAATTTTTTCTTCTTCTTTCGGCCTCTTCCTTTCTTTAGGGGTGCCACAGTGAGTCAATCTTTTCCACCTTACTCTGTCCTCTGCTTGTTCTACTTTCTCGCCAAATTTTGTGTAGAATACAAACACTAATAATGTTGGTATGTGTCTTTAAAGGGTACAAAATTTTTCAAATGCCATTTAGGCTTTGTTGTGCATTCATGTTGCATCTGCATTTCTTTTCTTAGTGTATATTTATTCATGAGGACCACACACATACCGATGCCTGGAGACACCACCCGTTCGTAGTGATAGGGGTTGACACACACATTGTCGTACTTGAGATCGAAGGCATACTGGCAGAATTTGACATGTTTGAGCTCGTTTTTGTGGAGGTCTGGCCAACGCCACAGTCGAGCGTATATGACATGAGGGAAGCCTTTACGTCCAGCTACCTACAGAAGAAAATGGGGAAGAAAACCAACAAGAGGAAACCCAAACAAAGGTGTGTTACTATAAAGGTAATGGGGAGGCGTGTATGAAAAGAAAGCAGGGCCGAAAAGAACCACAGCAAAATAATTGTGCTATATTAAACCATATCCCATTGAATTTTAAACAACAGAATATTAAAAATTAAAATTGAGTATGAATGCTGACGATATATCTTTACATCATACATGAGTCTGACTCAGCCTTTACTCGACAAGTGCAAGTGCAGAGTGTGTGTATATTATAAATATGTAGTATGTCAATAAGGAATGAAAAAACATTTGTATTTGCATCAAGTCCTTGATCCACAATGAGAGCTAATATGTTATTCAATCGCTTTCGTCCACGCCAACCATCAGAACGAATTATGTTCTATTTATTTAACTTGCACAAAGACAAATGCACTCTTTATTACATCTTACACACTCTGTTTAGAGTGTAGATCTATGCCAACATATCCTGAATAAACATTCTGCCTAAAATAAAGCACAGAATTACTGTGAACACATGCCTAAAACTTGTTTAGATTGTGTACATACTTCAAATACTGACACACTGAAGCACAGCCACACACACACACAGACTCCGAGACAGACAGGCCTTAACTTAACCCTGCCCCTTTCCTCTGTCTCAGACAAAACACCCCTCTCTCCCTCCACCCCTCCTCCTGCTCTCTCATTCCCTCGCTCTGTCTGCAGCTGGGGGAGGGAAAGGGAAGTCTCAGTCTCTCTTCTGTAGTTGTTTCTTCATCAGCCAAGAGTACACAACAACCATATACACATCAAGAAAACAAAATATTGAGCTACTGACAGAAACATAATAACACAACAGTTGTCCTGATTAAAACTTTTTCTTATCTGTCAGGAACTCCCGCTTAAGTCATCTGGTGATCTTGGCATGCATCTAGTGTACTACCAAGAAACAAGCAATCAAAGTATGTTTTTTATAGTTTGAAGAAAGCATCATTATTTCCACACTAGAAACCGAGTCCTGGTCTTAAGACAACGAAGAATGGCATATCAGACATAACACAGCAGACGATTACATCACTGTGTTCATTTCACAATGTTCTCATGGACCAGATCAAAGTCTGTCCTTGTGTGAATTAGGATCACATTGTTATGTGTATCAGAAAGTCTTGTCTACATTCTAAGCACTGATATGGAGAAAAAGTACATATAGTAACTTTTTTTTAGCCATGCTATTTCACCCAAATGCACCACTTTTCACACTGTTGGTGCTCAGACCTGCAGCCTGCCATCCAACGTCCTCTGGATGGTGACACATTTGCTAGGGTGGACACCATTAGTTGTGATGGCGGTTATAAGAGAATCCAGCTCATCCTTCTTCTCTTTTAGCTTCTTCACAAGGCTCTCAATTGCACGCTTTGCAAAGCCCTCGTTCTCTCCACCCTGGCGGTGGCACATCAGACTGTGAACGATGCTCAAACAGGCATCATTGCTGCTGGGAGAGTTAACAGACATTGTGCCCTGGGAATAAACATAGGAAAAGAGGGAACAAAAAAGAGGAATTAATCCCTGTCATCTAGTGGACCATGACAGTTGTCTTAACGTGTCTTTGCACAGACATACAGAAATGATACCAGTTCATACACAGTTCATAAACTTTTCACTTTAATTTGAAATCTGAACTTTTTGCTAATGCTTTGGATGAGATTTCTTATTACAAACGAGCTTATTGCATGCACAATATATATATATATATATATATATATATATATTCAGAGACAGATCGAGTATAATATTACGAATTAAAATTGCGCTTACAGGTTTGGGGTATCACGTATATTAAATATTCCTAAATATTCTGCTCCTCTGTCTTTTCCCTGAAGTTCTGCGTGTCTCTCTGTTTATCTGTCTCGCGCCCTCATTCGCACATCCTGCCGCTCCCAGGGAGAGAGAAAGAGAGAGAAAGAGAGAGAGAGCGAGACGGAGAGACACGGGGGCGGGGCTAATGGAGACTCTAGCCAGTCACAACACTCCTCTCAGCCAGACCAGCCAAGCAGACTAGAGAGAATCACGACCAAGTGACGTTGAGGGTGTTTGTCTTCAACTTCATTAGGATTGAGTGCATAATATTAGTAATACAGTATATTATATACTTTTAGAAAAAACAACGGAAAAGCACAGGGCACTAGTATTTTTTCTAATTCTAGTAAAGTAAAATTTGCTTAACCCAAGATTTTTTAATTCAAGACAATAATGTAAGAATATTTGCAGTGTAGCCTAAGTTTAAAATATCCAGCTTTTCCTGCAAACCAAATTAAACACATATGTCGTGTTCTTTCCTAAGCAGGATTCTTGTATCGTCTTTGACGGTGTCCATGTTTTCACAGAGAAATATTTTTTGCCATAAAACTTTGTAATAGAACCTGCTCTTTTTCGTATAATTTTTATTTTAGTTCAGCTTATTTGATAAGCATTCAAACTGGTAATTATCAATCGGGGCAGCACAAATGGTCCTGTTTACATTTCTTATGTGGATGAAACAGTAAGTATCTCTGCTGCCTCACAGCAAGAATGTCCAGGGTTCGATTCCCGTATGGGTTGTGCTGGGTCATGTCTGTTTGGAGTTCTCCCTGATTCTGTGTGTATTTCCCCCGTTTGGCCTAGTTTTCTTTAACATTCCAAAGACGCATTAGGCTATTTGATGCCTCTACACTGTCCTTAAGTAGACTGAGTGAGTGTGTTTGTGTATGTGCATGTGTGCCTTATAAGGTGCCACCCCCTTTAATGTTATTCCTGAATTGCTCCCTGTGCTAACCCGTCACCATGCACCTGTCAATGGACACGTGAGGCCAGATGATGTTATGACTTTATGCAAATGAGTGTTTATTCAAATGAGAGGGAGGCACTGTAGCCCAGCAAGTAGCACTGTCACCTCACAGCAATAAGGTCCTACATTCAACCTCAGGGGAAAACCTCAGTAATTTCTGTCTGCCTGTTCTCCACTGTATCTACATGAGTTTCCTTCCAAAGCCAAAAAATGCAAAGTATTTGGTATCTCAAATTCGCCTAGTATGCATGGGTTTGTACTGGTTGAGGAAACCCACACCGACACAAGAAGAACATGCAAATCTACACAGAGATAACCCACATTGCCTCATCTTAGATAATCAAGGTAATATAGTGTTATATACACTTGTAGTATTGAGAACAGCACTGTGTGTCCATAAACTTGGCTAAGGCACCTAACGCCCAATTGCTCCCTGGTTGCAGTGAAGACTGCTAACCGCTCCGGTCACGTGTGCTTACTTCACGAGTGAGTATAAATATGTGTTTCACTGCACATATGGGTTAAATATGTAGGACCAATTGTGTTGTGCAAGCATAGTGGCAAATAGAGAGCTTTCACTTTCCATGTAGTGTACTGGTGTACAATTAGTCCCAGGCAATCCACAAATGCTTATGTTTAGTCTCTCCAAGTATTCATAACTTGCCAAGTGAATTAAGCCCCTAACATTCCAGTGACCCTTCTCGACACAAAGTCTGCTGTTAAACATATAGTTTGTTTCAATTTATTTTCTTGTTGTGTTTAGCAATAAATCCTTTTTATGATGATAAGTAATAAACTTCTCAATACGCACCCTATCTCTCACCATCAAACTTTTATTTTAGATGACGTCCAATCCAGTATAGCATTCTTATGTGTTGTACTTATTAGTGCTTTGAGGGATAACTAGAGTGACTGAGCATCCCAATCCCTGCAGCCCTGCAGTCAACTTGATGTTATTCTAGGCTTAACCAAGTACATACCTCATTGTGGAAAATGATGGATTTAAGAATCATGCTGCAGCCCACGGCTCCTGTCCCCAGGAGTGGGGTGCTGCTACGGGCACAGATCCATACAATATCAGGCTCAGACTCATAGGAACACATCATATACTAAAATTGGAACACATTTAAACTGTGCCACCATGGCAAAGCAGCAATCCCAGGAGAAGTGGGTTTGTTATCAAGTTTACAAAAAAATATATATACATTCTTATTGAAACACAGTGATATGAGGTTGTGCAGTAATTAAACTATAAATAATCAGAGTTAGTAAACCTACAGCTTTGAGACCACCACATTTACATGGCAAGAGTTAATAACAGCAAAGGCTATAGTTCAATTCAGTCAGACACAGAGAAAACACTAGAGGGCGACTTTGGCTATGAATCTCAAAGCCTCGAAAAACGCTTGAAAAATAGGCATATAAAAGCACGCAGTCTCGTTTTTAACTCGTTTCTGTGGTACAGTGAGGTGTGAGATATAGAGCATGCAGGATTTTGAAAGATAATAACTTAAAAATGCTCATTTAATTATTATTAGAATGTTTGATCTGGGATAGTTTGTTTTCATCAAAATCGTTACATTTTGCGACTTCTTTCATTTTGTAATTTATTTATTTAATTATTTTATGTTTAGGTTAGGTATAGTGAATCCATTTATATAACGACTCCTCTTCGAGCCGCTGGGTTATTACCGTAAAGGCACTAAAAACGTTCACACAGACGCAAGGGCGTCAGGTTTAAACCGCAAGGGGATATTTGCGGGGAATTGTGGGCCAGAGAAAAGAAAATCTCATCACCTTCTTTTCTCCTAGTCAACAGATCAGAGCAGTGCGATATATTCATTACAGTTTCCGCAGTTAAAGACTTGGTAACTACCAGTATAAATATACAGCGTTATCACGTTGCATGTGTTATTTTTTTATCATTTTTATCCAACTTTGTATAGCTAGCAATATTTCACAGCTAATATCCGTTATATTTACTGTTGCAACCGAAATACAAACTACATTGTTAGCAGTTACGTTTAATAACAGTCGCTATACCTGATTATCTTCTACAAGTTAAAACATGTTGCTAATTTAGAGCTCTCCTTCCTTAAACACCTGTTATTAGATAAATGAATTTCAGAGGTTTTAATATCACTGCATTAAATCCATTGTCATTTTATTCTGGCTATTACACGATGTCATTGTGTAACGTTTGACAAGTTTGCACTTACGGTAGTATACTACCATATCATATGATTAATGTGAATTTGATTATTATTTAGAGCTTATACTAACTGATTTTGCTTAATATTTTCCCCTGCCCATTTCAGAGATAATTGTTGAAGATGACGTCACCATCTTCCCAGGTCTTTCTGAAAAGCACTTCCTCCATTTCATTAGATGAGCGGTGAGATGAGAAACCAGTATTTGCTGAGTCAGAACACTTTAACTTGTAGTGAAAAGGACGTAAATGCATTTACATTGATTTGCACTCCTTTAGCTTCACCATGATGCTGCAGAAACACCAGGCAGCTCTAACCGACATCAAGGACACTGCGCCCCAACAGCTACCAGCTTCAGTAAAGAACCAGTGCTTGGCTCAGCAAATGGCCAACTGGCCTTCAGTTCTGGATGCCCTTCACAGTGAATGGGTGAATTTACAGCTTTCACTACAAAGAGAAATTAGAAGTAAAATGGTCTAAACTGTGTGATTTAAGGCATCTATGAATCAGTGAATAGGAATAGCCTGGGTTTGATCTTTAACCTAGGTTGCTATCAGTAACCTGTGTAAGTTCCTCAATGGTTAGCCATACAAGAACATACCAAGAGTTGGATCATCTACACAAAACTTGTGTGAGAATGTATACATATTAACAAAAAAAGGCAGGTCATAGTCTGGCACAAGTTTATATGTTCCAGTTGCTGGTTTCACATGTTATTCCTCATAGTCTTGGATCTTCTTGTGCATAGCCTCAGGTTGCCCCTAAGTTTGTCCATGACGGTCCACAGGGTTTTTACTTAAGCTGCCCTCTCTCTGTAAAGCTCCCTATGTGTGTTTTTGCTCCTCTCTTCAGATCTTTAAGAAGCAAAATTATTTGTCTTTTTAAAAGTATATTTCTGTAATTATATGCCTTTTTTATTTTTATGTTATTGTCATTATTAATGTTGAAGTTTTTGGCCATTTTTTAACTTTATTTCACAGTGTTTTCCTAATAAAGGTATACACTGAAGATTACTGGATTAGGAACACATGGAACATTGGTTTTTTGTTACTCACAGCATGCAGACTGTGAGTATCTGTGATAAGAGTTCACAAGGTTGAAAATATTTTTCATGTGCAAATCAGTCCATGCAATTTGCAGCAGCTATGAGAGTTCACATTGCTAGTTTGATGCTTGCGTCTCGGTTTAACCACACATGATCGGCTCCTGTTTATCATTATTATGCTTGGATAATTGTTAATGGTTCTTCTTGGTACACGTGTGATACCAGACTATGTGAGCATCCCACCAGTGCAGCTATTACACTACCGTCACCCTTTCAGGCCCTCCGCTTGCTAGTACATTTTGCCTTTTGTTGAACAGGCCAACACCACATTTGAGAGTTAATTGTGACATCCATTTTTAGTGATCATATTCCACCTGCCAGGTGTTTCTGATCAGTGATCCTTCAGTGCATATTTTACATTATACTGTAAATAGACACAGTGACTTTGTTGCTTTGGCACTAAAATTAAAGGATATGCCAATCTTTAAAAAAAAAAAAAAAAAAAATATCTGACTCATTTCATTGCCGATGATTCTCATTCTCCAGGGGGTGAAGCAGCGTCAGTGTAAGAGCAGCATCAAGGCAAGGCTTGGGAGGCCCATGGGGATGGAAGGCCTACTTGGGATGTGTAGATCCTGCAGAAGACCCTTAGGAAGTGGTGTACTAGTGAGCGGAGCGTTATCACAGAGATGTGAGTTGCATACACACATTTATTTGTTGTTTTTGAACTCTGTTGCCCTCTAGTGTTTAGTGAAAGAAAGTTTTTCTGAAAGACTGTTTCTGATGATATTAAGCTGCTTACAGTTGGTATGAAAAGTATTCAGGCCCTTTTAAATTTTTCTTTTTGTTTTATTGCAGTTATTTGCTAAAATCAAAAAAGTACATTTTATTTCTCATTGATGTACACTTAGTGCCCCATCCTGACAGGAAAAAACAGAAATGTAGATATTTTTGCAAATTTATTAAAATAAGAAAAACTGAAATATCGCATGGAAATAAGTATTTAGACCCTTTTCTGTGACACTCATCTTTAACTCACATAATGTTAATTTCTTCTGATCCTCCTTGAGATGATTCTACTCCTTGAATGGAGTCCGGGTGTGTTTGATTAAACCAATTAGACTTGATTAGGAAAGACACACATCTGTCCATATAAGACCTTACAGCTCACAGTGCATTTCAGAGCAAATGAGAATCACGAGGTTGAAGGATCTGCTTAAGGAGCTCAGAGACAGAATTGTGGCAAGGCACAGATTTGGCCAAGGTTACAAAAGAATTTCTGCATCACTCAAGGTTCCTAAGAGCACAGTGGCCTCCATAATCCTTAAATGGAAGAAGATTGGGACGACCAGAACCCTTTCTAGATCTGGCTGTCCAGGCAAACTGAGCAATCGTAGGAGAAGAGCCTTGGTGAGAGAGGTAAATAAGAACCCAAAGATTACTGTGGCTCAGCTCCAGAGATGCATTAAGGAGAGGGGAGAAAGTTCCTCGAAGGCAACTGTCACTGCAGCCCTCCACTAGTCTGGCCAGACGGACGCCACTCCTCAGTGCAAGACATGAAAGCTTGCCTAGAGTTTGCCAAAAGACACATGAAGGACTATTGGGTTAATTCTAAGCTGTTTATGTGCTCAACACCTGCCCAATGTAATCCCAACAATGAAACGTGGTGGCAGCATCATGGTATGGGGTTGCTATGTTTTATAGCTGCAGGGACAGGACGACTGGTGGCAATTGATGGAAAGATGAATGGGGCCAAGTACAGAGAGATCCTGGGTGGAACTGGAGAGGATCTGCATGGAAGAATGGCAGAGGATCCCCAAATTCAGGTGTGTAAACTTGTTGCACCATTCCCAAGAAGACTCATGGCTGTACTAGCTCAAAGGGGTGCGTTTACTCAATACTGAAAAAGGGTCTGAATATTTATTACCACGTAATATTTCAGTTTTTCGTTTTTAATACATTTGAAAAAATGTTTACATTTCTGTTTTTTTTCTGTCAAGATGGGGCGCTGAGGGTACATTAATGAGAAATAAAATTTTAGATTTTAGCATATGGCTGCAATGAAACAAAGAGTGAAAATTTAAACGTTTCTGAATACTTTCTGTACTCATCGTATATAGTGGGAGCTTTTTGTGAAATAAAATCAGTTTTGATTTACCATGTAAATTAACCTAGACTATTTCTTCTGCATAGGATTTTTGTTGCTCTTCAACCATAAAAAAATTGTTCCTTGAAGCCTGTAAACTGAAGGCTAGTATAAAAGTTAAATTAACCAGATGCAAGTCATAACAACCTATAAAATAAACTGATTCTATTTCTTGAATATTGCACTTTAGTACATTCTGCTTCAGTGTTGACCGTACTGGGGAGAAATTTCTTCAAACTTTCTTCTAATATTCCCACAGGCTCAGCATCTATTCAACTAGCAACATGAATTAAATGTTCGAATAGCATCACATTAATGTGGCTGTCAATGACAAACTGACAATAGACTATATGGAATGATAAGAAATGTAATAATCAATAACGTTTTTCATTGTTAAACAGCTCTCTCTTTGCTCATTGTCATTGTATTTTGAGGTTAATAAAAAACATTAAGCTCTTAAATGTACAGAAGCCTTTGGCCTCTCTTGCACATCCTTAAGCCTTCAGAAATCTCGCGAAAAATATGGACCTGATTCAACCACAGCATGGATCACTTAGAAGCAGAGGTGAACTGATGCAAAGTAGGGCGCCAAGAAGAGCAATCGGAGGCAAAGGTAAAAGATCGAGTAATATTACATTTATATACACTGAATGTATTAAGTCAAGTTTTAAGGCTGCTTTCTGATTAAAGAATAATTTTAATTATTTATTTTTAACTATGGTTCACACTTAGTTTCCAAAAGAGTTGGGACACATAAAACTGAAAATATAAAAAACATGTTTGACATCTGCAACAAACTCAAAAAATGGACAGGGCAATATAAAACTAAAAATGTTATAATGGGAGTGGGTAGGACTATCGCTTCACAGCATGAAGGACCCGGGTACAATCCTCGGGTGGGACAGCCAGGGAATTTTTTTTTTTTTTGTGCAGTTTCTCTATGTTCTCTCTGTGGTCACGCTGATTTCCTTGGGTGCTCTGGTTTCCTCCCGCATTTAGAAGATATATGCCTTTGAGTTAATTGATGTCTCTAATGTGGCCTGAATGTGTGAGAGACTGTTTGTGTGTGCCCCATGAGTTGCTGTGTGGGCACTGGCTGGCCCAGGACCCCATGTGCATTTAGCATAAGATAGTGAGTGCATGAATGAAAGTTATACAGTACTGACCTGGTAAATTAAATTACCACATTAAAAAAAATATATAATAAATATTCAGTAAGTCTTTCAATAGTCTTCACAGTGCACTCCACCTTAAATTCAGTGTTTATGGATTGTCTGTGGCCTTTAGACAAAATAAGGGTAATATTGTTTTCCTCTGTCCATAGAATATTGTGCTACTTGGAGGTGCAAACATAGAGCTTTTTCTCATACTTTGGAGTAAATTTAACAGCCGTTATTTATCTGCTCATTTCTTGCATAATACTGTATACATGTACCATATGCTGTATATTAAAATAATGAAATAGGTCATGTTGCATTATGGTGAAAAAAGAAATGCCCTTGAATTTGGTGTTTCAGCAGGACAATGACCCCAAACACAGCAGCAAGCAGGCAACATCCTGGTTGCCATCCAACAAGATTGATGTTATGATGTGGCAGCCAGACCCAGACTTTGTGGAGTAACATAAAAAAATGCTGTTTACAAAATCCAAGAATGCGGAAGAACTGTGAAATGTAGTCCAGTCAGAAATGAAGTTTATACAACTAAATATTATTTCAGTGTTAATCAGAAAATGTAACTCTGGAAACAAATTTCAGTTTATACTTTAAATATGCAAGATTGATTGTAAATGAATATGCAGACATCAAATAGCTGATTCTATTTTTCCCCCAGGTTGCGCAGTTCAAAACACCTGGTAGTCTAATTAGTGTTGCTAAATTGCCCTTATAGCTGACATGAGATTGAGAAGTACAGTCAGATTATTCCTGTCCCACAAATAACATCTTTGCAGCCAGCTTGACACGACAGGTTCTGTAGCATAAAATAAACGGTACAAATATGTGCAAATATTTTATAGAATATGTTTTTGTTTTAATGAAAACCTTAAAAAAAATAAAACCTGGCCACTCATTGCTTGGCATTCATCCTTTGTACAAGTTATTTTTCAAATGGTAAATTTAGCAATAACTTTTTAGCATGAAAGTTATAAGCACAACCTTTTCTCAGCAGGTAGAGACAGGCTGTTTATAGACTATGGCTCAGCTGAAAGAGGTGCAAAATCAGACAGTTGCCCGTTGCCCACTCGAGAGGAGCTGGATGCACAGCTGGATGACTATATGTCCATGACCAAGAGTCGACTGGATGCCCAGCTGGATGCATACATGGCAGAAGTTGACACAAAAGACTCATATTAATGAATCCTAAGCCTGTGTTAAGCGCATTGAGTATGTTCCTAATTGTGTTCTATTGTTGTGGTAAAAATAGTTACACTCTGTTACTAAAGTGTTACAGAAGCTTATATGTGGTTCCTGTCAAAGTCCTTTTTGAATGCTAATTTTTGGTTCTTCCTATTTTAATTAGAAATCTGTAACTTAAAGGGAGTGGAAACATGTTGGACTAAAATGTAAATATACATGTGGAGGATTTTGTTTGTGTGAAAATCTGCAGTTATATATATTTTCAGGAAATTGAAAATATTGAGAGAATCAATGTTAGTAAAAATGTGACCATTTAATAAACAATTTTCAGCATTCCTTAAATATTTGGCTTTGTTTTATTTTTTATTAACCGCATATACGTTATGATGAAATATATCAGTATAAAGAGTAGTGCAGGCATTTATAAACACACACACAAATACTGCTAAAGTATAGGATGAGGATGATGCCTCACTATCATTTGAATGGGGACCTTGAAATTTGTGTGGTGCTGTGAATTTCTTTAAAAATAAATAAGTATAGAGCAGGTTGCTCTATTATTTTTCACCAGTCTCAGTAATGCTAGTGCTACTATGACATTTTTTGTTTTGTGTTATGGAATGTGTTCGGATTAACTAATAGTTTTGGTGTTTGGCAGTCTAACTGATACATGGGGAAAAAAAATCAATGTATACACATTTATAGTAAAGCGCTGTGCATCCTGCAGCTCAGCATAAAAACCAAGAACCTTGGTTATAGTGACATGTTAATGGGTTCATTTTCTAAATATTTTATTTTACTTATTAGTTGCAGTTGACGTGTTTTTTTGTGTGCTAAAGCAATGCATCCACAAAACAACCAGGTTCTGAATCTGTGGGAACCCTCAAAACTTGGGAATCACAATCTCACACTGGCACATCAAGGTTTTTACAGGGGATTATTTCAGATAAATCATTACTGTTAACAGTGATTATATGGGTCACTAGGTTGAGCTACTAGGCCATAAATACCTAAAGGAATTTAGAATACACTTACAGGACTTGAAGCATTCCCCATTAGTGAACTAAAGCTTAAGCTGTGCTGTGAATGTTACATAATTGTCCCTATAATTACCCTGGAATGTAAACTACAGCAGCAAATTAGAAGAGTAATTGAGCTTGTCACATTATGGAAGATAATTTGCTTAAAGGGTGCTGAACTGTAATTTTAAATGGAAGACAATTTATATGTATATATATGGCAAGAAAAAATATATGAATTCTTTAGAATTGTTTTTCTGCATTAATTGGTCATAAAATGATAATCTGCTCTGGCGCCCTCCCAATGGGGCGTGGTGATGTAACTTACAGCAGGTTATGGTCACTGAACTGCTGGATGTCCAAGTGGTGCTCAGAAAACAATGTAGGCTGCATGGATAATTGGAGTCATTTTGAGTGTAGGACTGGGCTGTAAGGACAGGATGGTATCCATCCCACTCAGAAACATGCTGCTCTCATATATTGCAGCATAGGACATCTTAAAACAGGTCTAGATAAACCATGACAATCCAGAGCCAAGGACAAGAAGCAGACAAACAGGATATTCCGACTGTCACCTAGGTTTCACCATATTGAAACAGTGTCTGTTCCCCTGTAACAAAATATAAAAATTTGAAGAAATTTAGAAATATACAAAATTTATTCTAATAATTTAATAAATATTATACTAGACAATTGTGATAATACAGCATGCACTGTTGACCTGAAAATCTGACTATTAAATATATAGGGGTTAGACAATGAAACTGAAACACCTGTCATTTTAGTGTGGGAGGTTTCAGGGCTAAATTGAACAAGCCTGTTGGCCAATCTTCATTAATTGCACATTGCACCAGTAAGAGCAGAGTGTGAAGGTAGCAGTTAGCAGGGCAAGAGCACAGTTTTGCTAAAAATATTGCAATGCACACAACATTATGGGTGACATACCAGAGTTCAAAAGAGGACAAA
>JAOUQT010000042.1:16815097-16825814 GCA_025769995.1 Xyliphius kryptos | reverse complement strand
TAAAATTATGCAAATTATGCACACCGTTTCTTCCCTGTTTCTCTTGATGGCTGTTGATGAGTAGCAGGAATGCAGGGCTTCTATCAAGTTTCTTTATGTGGGAATGGTGATGCTCCACCCTCAGTTCCAGATGGACATGAGAGATATTTCTACATCGCTGCTGAGGAACAAATTTGGGATTACGCACCCTCTGGGATTAACAGACTCACAGATGAGCCACTAGATAAGGAAGGAAGGTGAATGTGCTCACACACATATGATATCTTATATGTAATCTAAATATCCAATTATGTACTGATTAATACATTTAGAAAACTATGGGCTTTAAATTGAATCTGTATGCATGGTTTCTGTTCCTGCAGTGATTCTGCAGATTTCTTCAATACAGACGAAGGCAAGCTTGGCGGAAAGTACTGGAAAGTCAGATACGTTGCATATGATGATGACACCTTTACCACCAAAATTGAGCAGCATGGTTCAGAACACCATCTTGGCTTTCTGGGTAAATGTGAATGTTATTTTTTTTTAACGAACCTATCTGGTATTAATGCAGAATGCACCAAGTGCAGCAATTCCCATTTCCCACCGAAAGCTTGAGATCTCTGTTTGGTTGAGTGTTTCTTATCCACGCACTGACACAAAAAATCCAGTGCCGGATCCACTCCTACCACATAAATTAATACATACTCACTATAGAATGTACTGGTGTTTAGAAAATGATCAATGTTACAACTTATTGCCCTTGTAATATCTGGTTAGTAGAGATAACTGAAATGAAAGACAGATTAAAGAGGAACTGCTGACTTGCTCTAGACTTAGATTATAGGTATATACTGCTATCTATGCTTACATGTACTGGCCACCTTGCATATCCTCCATCTGCTTGGCACATTGGTGTGCGCATACATTGAACGTTATAGCTAACCTACAAACCCAATTCCAAAATGTTGGGAAAAAGTACAAACTGTAAATAAAAACGTAATGCAATAATTTACAAAGGTTAAAAACTGATATTGTATTTACAATAGAACATAGACAAAATATCAATTGTCGAAAGTGAGACATTTTGAAATTTTATCCCAAATATTGTCTTTTTTGAAATTTCGTGACAGCAACACGTTAGGAGAAGGCCATATTTACCACTGTGACACATCCTCATTTCTCTTTACAACAGTCTGTAAATGTCTGGGGACTGAAGAGACAAGTTGTTTAAGTTGAGGGATAGGAATCTAAATCTATTCTTGTCTAATGTAGGATTTAGTAGCTTAGTGTCTTAGGTCTTTTTTGTTGTATCTTCTGTTTTATGATGCGCCAAATATTTTCTATCTGGACTGCAGGCTGGCCAGTTTAGTACGCAAACCCTTCTCTATGCAGCCATGATGCTGTAATTGATGCAGTACGTGGTTTGGCATTGTCATGTTGGAAAATGCAAGGTCTTCCCTGAAAAGATGTCTTCTGGACGGGAGCTTATGTTGCTTTAGAACTTGGATATACATTTCAGCATTGATGGTGTCCTTCCAGATGTGTAAGCTGCCCATTCCACACACACTAATGCAACCCCATACCATCAGAGAGCAGGTTACTGAACTGAGCGCTGATAACAGTATGGGTCGTGCTTCTTCTCTTCAGTCCGAATAACACGGTGTCCCTGATTTCTATAAAAAACTTACAATTTTTTATTTGTCTGACCACAGAACAGTTTTTCACTTTGCCACAGTCCATTTTAAATGAGCCTTGATCCAGAGAAGACGTCTGCGCTTCTGGATCTTGTTTAAATATAGCTTCTTCTTTAGAGTTTTAGCTGGCAATGGCGAATGGCACAGTAAATTGTTTTTACAGATAATGTTCTCTGGAAATATTTTGTGATTTCCAATACAGAAGCATGACTGTATGCGATGCAGTGCCGTCTAAGGACCTGAAGATCACCGGCACCCAGTATGGTTTTCCGCCCTTGATCCTTACGCACAGAGATTCTTCCAGATTCTCTGACTATTTTGATGATATTATGCACTGTAGATGATGATATGTTCAATTTTACACTGTCAAACGTCTTTCTGATATCAGTAAGCTATTAGGGGTATTGGTGATCCTCATCCTATCTTTACCACTGAGAGCTGCTGCCACTCCAGGATGCTCTTTTTATACCCAGTCGTCTTAATGACCTATTGCCAATTGATCAAATGAGTTGCAGCTGTTTGTACCTTTAACTTTTTAAACTTTTGTATCTTTAACCAGCCTCTTTTTACCCCATCCCAACTTTTCTGAGATGTTTGCTGTCACAAAATTTCAAATGAGCCAATATTTGGCATGAAATTTCAAAATGTCTCACTTTCGACATTTGATATGTTGTCTATGTTCTTTTGAGAATACACTGTCCGTTTTTGACATTCTGTTTTTATTTACAGTTAGAACTTTTTCCCAACTTTTTTGGAATCGGATTTGTAAATGCTTTCTTCTTTATGAATAGATTGCAATGTAAATATATATATATATAAGGCGATGGCGAACTGTCAAACATTAAAGGGAGATCGGCTGATTATGAAGCATGACCTTCCCCACAATTTAGTTGAGTTATGTATGTTGTGACGTATATAGGGTCTTTTCTCCACTATGCATTTCAGCTGAGAAAAATTATGAGAAAAAATTCTAACAAATATAATTAGGGTACTATATTTTTACTCTAGACTCTGAATGCCACGATCTGAATCCACATATTAATATCACTAGTAGGGTTAACCCTATAAACCAAATAGTAAATAATACTAATATATATAATTATAAAATAATAACCTTATAATAATAATAAAAGCAGCTGCCGATTTTCCGAATCTTTGCGTTCTATTCATTAAATAAGACGTTACACCCAGCAGGAAGCGGTACTGTTTATTTCAGTCTCCAGTCTCCTCGGAAGGAAATTATTGTAACAGCCACCTGACGTCATTTTGCTTGGTTGTTTGGTTCGCTAGCTACTGATGGCTACTAGTAACTTGTTAAAGGTAAGCTGTTTAATAAACAGAATTTATTACATACATTGCTGAGAATAAGCATTTGCGTGTAAGACTGAGGGTACCATTCCATAAAATCACACCTTGAGGTAGAAGTGATTTATAAAGTGTACTAGCTATGCGTCTATGTTTTCTAGCTTAGCTTCACGTCACTGTTGTCTTTCAGTTTAAAGCTAGATACACATCGATAAAACGGAGTCTGTTCCATGAAGAATATTAGTTTCGTCTGTATATATATGCCTAACCACTGGGCTTTGTATTTATTTATTATAGTTAATTGACCACATATCTGCGTGATATAACGTTTACGTAGGGAAAATAAACATTGGACAAGGTTTATATTAGTCCAAGCGATTTCTTAACCCCCTGGTAGCTTATATCGATAGAACGTATTTATATAAAAATGTAGTGACGATATCGGTGCTTTTGTGTCAGATTCTTTCCTCTACGTTCACTAAATTCCCATTTCTAAAAAGGGCAATTACGTTTGTATAAACATACTCACTGGTCACTTTATTAGGTACAGTTGCTTAACACATATCTAATTAGCTAATCACATGGTCGCAACTTAACGCATTTAAACATTTATACGTGGTGAAGACAACTTTCTGAAATGCAAACCGAATGGGGACGAAAGCTGATTTAATTGACTTTGAACGTGGCATGGTTGTTGGTGCCAGGCAGGCTGTAAAAACTGCAAATCTCCTGGGATTTTCATGCAAATCAAGCACTTTAAGTGTGTGTGACACCAACTCCAGGGGTTATAACAGTGTTATATACAAAGGGCAGTAAATAATAATAATGGGTTATTGGGTTAGTTTTAAGATTTTCCCAATCTAGATTTAGAATCATTCTGGCAAAATATGACAATATTACAAAACGATATGCGGTATATTATGTTCATAGAATGTTTGAAACAGTGTGACATAGTAAAACAAGGCAGTCATGTGACTTTTTTAAAATTAAGATAAGGATTTCATACAAACTCTAGAAACACTGCAATTAAAAAAAAAACCTGCTTTGCTGGCTTCTTACTGATGAATACTTCTTACTGATCATTTATCAATGGACAAGCACATGCTATATATGTCAAACGTCTTCTGATTGAACTCCAAAAAAGTTCAGCTAGCTGTTCTAGTAGACATTTTCTCACATTTTCTTAATCGCGTTTTACTGAAAAAGCCTTGTTCTGCCGAGCGATACCAAAGCATCAGTAATGAGAAGGGTATCAGTAATGAGAAGGGTAAAAAATTGCAAGGCATTAGATATACCACGTAACACAATGAAGACAGTCATCATCAAGTGTAGAAAATATATCAAAACAATTACAATTGCTAAGAATGCCACATCAAAATAGATGAAATTACAAGAAGAAAACGGATCAAAGAGGCTTTCAAAATGCCTCCATCAATATTTAATCTCTGGCAAGTACAGGTTGTGACAACAATATACTGCATTCTTCATATGACTGAAGCTTTTTCCAATGAAGAAAAACATCCAAGCCTAGATAATATTTGCAAAAACACATTTGGGCCTGTTGGAAATTGTTATAGCCTGATAAAACCAAGGTTGACATTGTTGCCCATTATTTCAAAAGGTACAGTATGTTTTAGATAAAAACTACAGTGCACAGCACCAAAAATAAAATAATTACAGTGAAGTATGGTGCTATTAGTGTCATGCTTTGGGTCTCTTTTTTCTTTATCTGGAACTGGGGCCTTAGTCACTATGGAGGGAAATATGAATAGTGACAAATACTAGATGATGTTGGTACAAAACTTTAAGTTTATGCTAGAAAGCTAAAGATGAAGGGGCTTCATATTTCAGCTCTAAAATGACCAAAAGCATACATTCAAATCAACAAAAGAATGGCTTCATCAGAAGAAATTTGGATTTCTTCTAATTTTGGATGGTCCATGGAGAGCCCAGATCTAATTCTGATTGATAATCTGTTGTCTGATCTGAAGAGGGCTGTCTACAGGAGATGCCCACACAATCTAACATGTTTAGAGTGCTTTTAAAAAGTATAACTGGCTAATATTGCCAGGTCACGTGACATGCTCCTAGCCCATAACAATTGAGTACTATAATAAAATCAGAAGGTTCTTCAAAATCGTATTAGTTTTTATATGTGTGCAACCACATTAAAAAATGTTCATTTTGTTTTTTAGTTGAGTTGTACAGATTATAGGTCACAATACAGGTGGAAGGATTTCTAAAAGGCTTTCTCTTTGTGTGACGTTTTTTACATAACCAAAACTGCCATGATATGAGAGGTGTGTACACATCTTATAGCCTTTAATATAATTAATGGAGCTTGTACAATTGTATCTTTTCATTATTCTAGAAGCAAGATGAAAACGGGCCAGAAACGGAAGTCCAGCTCACCAGAGCCTGCACTTTCAAAAGTTGCCAAGCGGGGACCAGGATCCTATAATGAAAGCAGACTGACCTTCACTCCAGAGAAGAGGATTTTCACTCCTAGGAAGAAAAAAGTCTTGAGTACATCGTCTCCCAGAAGACAATCTTCTAGATTTAAGTCAAATGGCCAAGAAACAGGTGCAGTATGAGTAAGATGACTGTCATTATTGTGGCTAATCTGATGAAGTTTAAGGACGATACATTTCAAAACATATTAACCAAGGTAATTGCTTGCAGTTGGTAAATATTGTACCGGATAACTGGAAATTAGCATTAACGTTATTGTGTCTTAGTGATGGTATTTCTGAAAGAAGAAAAATAACATGCTTTTGAGGTATACTTTCATTCCAAGGATGGAAATTGTCTTCTAACTTTTCTCTATACAAAATTAGACGAGTAGCGAGAAGCATGCTGGCAGCTGTCTTACATCTGAACATTTCAGATGGAATAGACAATACAATCTTTATGGGAACACTATTCTAATCTTGCAACTGGAACCTCCCTTCCGTTACTCTGTGTAACTGATGATAATACCCTGTTTAATACACTTAGTTCAACTAAGCAGGCCACAGAAAGGAGACTCCGGGTATAAATAAGTAGAATTAAAGACCTCATACAAAGCAAGAAAATCGGAGAAATTTGGTGGTCAGGTGACAAATCATAACTTGCTGATGGATTGACTAAAAAGGAATCGTCACCTATAATAATGTTGAAATCACTAGATAAAGGTCTCTTGAATGGTTCATTTTCAGTGGGCAAGTGAGTGTGAGGGCGAGTAGTAGAAGGCAGCTGAATCTAGAATATCGTCTTTTTGCACAGTTTATTAGGTATTCAGTTGCTTGTTAAGACAAATATATAATCAACCAATCACTTGGCCGCAACTCAATGCATTTATGCATGTAGAGGTGGTCAAGACAACATGCTGAAATGCAAACTGAGCATCAGAATGTGAAAGAAAGGTGATAAGTGAATTTGAAAGTGACATGACTGTTGATGGGCTGGTCTGAGTATCTGCTGATCAGAGAAACTGCTGATCTCTGCCTAGATTTGTATGCACAACTATCTCTAGAGTTTACAGATAATGGTCAGAAAAAGATAAAATATCCAGTGAGGTGTAGTTGTGTGGACAAAAATTCTATAAAAAGTGAGGGGGTCAGAGGAGAATAGGCAGACCGGTTTAAGATGATAGAAAGGCAGCAGTAACTCAAATAACCACTTATTATTACAAAGGAAGCAGAAAACCATCTCTGCTGAAAGGTAAAACAAGGTTTACTAGCAAGCTGTACCTAATAAAGTGGACGGTGAGTGTACATATTCGTGAAGTGCTTGTTAATATATATTTATTAACACTTTCTCGCTCTCTTTCTCTCTGTCACATTCACACACACAGACACCAGTAATTCTGAAAGTGGACTTCACATGGTACAGTCTTCTAGCAGTCTGGAGTCACCCCCACTTCAGTCAGAGATGGACACAGAGCTGGGATTGGTCATCACACTGGGTCAGTTTGCTTAATTATTTGTTTATTTTTACACATCAGCTGTATGTACAACATGGTAAACTATAATTGGTTGTTTTTGTTGCCTGTGTATAGATGAAGAGGGAACTGTCGAACAAGAGCAGCTTAAGACTAAGAGTGGAGGAAAACTTATGAAAGTATTTATGAAGGATGGTTATAGAGCAATGACTAATAATGAAAGAGATGCTGAAGAATCTGATCTAGATGAGGACAGTGATGACGGGTTTGGGAAGCTGGATCGGGACTTGGCCATTAAGTCTAAGCAGCACAATCTGACTTCAGTGCATGTGCGCAACATCATTCATGTAGGTTCTGACTTTTAGAACGGATAGAAAAAATATGATATTGTGTTTAAAGATGTTTGCTTATGAGGAGTTAGGGCACTTTCTAAAATACATGTTTGTTTTTTGTGCTTTTCTTGGCTATAGGAGGTGATAACCAATGAACATGTAGTAGCCATGATGAAAGCGGCTATTAGAGAGACCCAGGACATGCCCATGTGTGTACGTTTCATTTCACTCTCTAGGGTTAATGATTATTTGAATATATCAGTAAAAGTTACTGCCTTGTTCTTCCTCGTGATATGCTATTTTATAACCCCAATTCCAATAAAGTTGGGACGTTGTGTAAAACCTTAAAAAAACAGAATACGATGATTTGCAAATATTTTTCAACCTATATTCAATTGAATGCACTACAAAGGCAAGATTTTTAATGTTCAAACAGATTGATTCCCGCACCACGGGAGACAGGTGAGTGTCAAGCGATCATCCCCGAAAGGCTCCGTCGTTCACAAGCATGGCTGGGGCGAGGTTTGCCACTTTGTAAACAGTTGCATGATCAAATAGTCCAAAAGTTTAAGAACAACATTTCTTTGTCTGAAATTTAGCGAGTTCATAATCTACAGTCCATAATATCATCAAAAGATTTAGAGAATCTGGAAAAATCTCTGCAAATAAGCGCCAAGGTCGAAAACCAACATTGAATACCTATGACTTTTGATCCCTCAGATGGCACTGCATTAAAAACTAACATCATTCTATAAAGGATATTACCACATGGGCTAAGGAATGCTTCCCGAAAACCATTGTCAGTGAAGACAGTTCATCCCTTCATCTACAAGTGCAAGTTCATCTTTCCATCTACAAGTACAAACTCTACCATACAAAGCGCAAGCCATACATCAACAAGACCCAGAAGGGACGCCAGCTTCTCTAGGGGTTGAGCTCATCTATGATGGACTGACGCAAAGTGGAAAAGCATCCTGTGGTCTGACAAGTCCACATTTTAAATCATGGACATTGTTTCCTCCAGACCAAAAAGTAAAGAACTGTCTGGATTATCATAGCAAAGTTCAAAAGCCAGCATCTCTGATGCTGTGGGTTATGTTGGTGCCCATGGCATGGGTAACTTGCACGTCTGTGAAAGCACCATTAATGCTGAAAGGTGCATACAGGTTTTGAAGTAACATGTGCTGCCATCCAAGCAACGTCACATGTTCCTAAACACTTATTGAGTGTTGTTAAAAAGAAAGGTAATGTAATGCAGTGGTAAATATGCCCCAGTCCCAGCTCTTTTGGAAAGTTTTGCTCGCATTAAATTAAAAATGAGTGAATATTTGATGGGGAAAAAAACAATAAAATTCATCCGGTTGAACATTAAATATCTTGTCTTTGTAGTGTATTTAATTGAATATGGGTTGGATGAAGATTGTTTAATCACTGTATTCTGTTTTCATTTGTTTTACACAATGTGCCAACTTCTTTGGAATTGAAGTCATATTTATAATGAAATTTATTAGACTTTTCTCTTTTATTTGTGAACGCAGGAGCCAAAAATGACACGTTCAAAGCTCAGAGAGGTTGTTGAGAAAGGGGTGGTGAGTTTGATCTGTGTATTGCATTGTTTAATGTTTTACATTTCTTTTGTAGAAACAATGGCTATTAATTGAAATATCTGTTCGGAATTTTCTTAGGCAGTTCCCAACTGGAATATTTCACCTATCAAAGCATCAGCAGAAATAAAGGTATATATGTAGTATTTACCATATTTAGCATGCAGTACGATTTGCACTGGCAAGTAGAATATTTTCACTAGTCAACTTTACATAAATTTAATACAGGTTATAATAATGATTAAATACATTTTATGTAAATATTTATCCCCTGTGATAACATTATCACAGCTGACGTGATTAATCATGTATCCACATCACATAAAAAAAAGAACATTTTGATATTGTTATTCAATGAAAAATATTGTAATTCTTTCCAGCCTCCTCAGTTTGTGGATATTCTGCTAGAGGATGAAGAAGATTCCTCAGATGAAGAGTATTATCCTGATGAAGATGAAGAGGAGGACACTGCAGAAGAGGTGTGTAAAACTTAATCATTCATAATATATTTTTTTATTTCCTGAGGAAGATTTCCTTAAAATCGTAATTAAATTGATTGTTTGTGACAGACCATCTTTGAGAGTGACATCGATAGCATAGCGTCATCACCACGTATCAGTAGACAAGCTCGCTCCTGCACACCCATATTGCTCTCGGAGTGCAATGAAGAAAGAAGCAACAGTCCAAAAATGGTACAATTCAAAAATGTGCACATTGGGTTTGAGTGTGTTTTTAATGGACTATTTTCTATTACTGGATAAATGGCTGTTAATTTTTTTTTTTTCAAAACCTCAGGTAGATCTTATAAATTATCCTTATTTAAAACTAATCTCTGTCAATGTTGTTGCAATTTGAAAGATTGAATTTCATGTCTGATTTATTCTGTTTACATTCTTTCTCTCTCTCTTTTTAGAAGCCAAGACACTTGAGAGTAGAAGCAGCGCCTATGGGCCCTCCAGCTCCACCCTCCCAGTCTGGTGGCTTTTCTCGACCCTCAAAGGCCCTTGATTCATTTATAGAGAAGCTTAATGCTGTGGATGTAGAGCTGGAGCTCAACCCTTTCTGCATGGAGTCGTACCAGGTATGGAGATTGTTTGAGAGTACATTAGCAATGGTGCTTGACAATTTGTGAACACTTTAGACTTTTCTATATTTCTGTTTAAATTTGACTTAAAACTTCACAAAAACATCTTAAACTTAAAACTAAACATCAGATTAAACTGACAATAAAAATAATGATTATTACAGATTTTAAATCGGGTTAAAAAGGCTTTCTCAAATTATTTAACTTTTTTGAGAACAAAAGAATTTTAGTTCATTACAGTTAAAGCATGGTTTCGAGCAGGATGGATTTTGTAGATATTTGCGGATCTGAACACATTTTGGCTAAAATATGCCTAAATCGAGAGCAAGCAATCCTAAAAATATTCCTAACCTCGTTTGAGGTAGGAATATGCAACAAATGTATTTCTAGAGTGTACAACGTGTGCCGTCCAGATAAATTGTATAATATATATGTTAAAGATAAATGGGAGTGGGAAGGAATTTTTTCTATACACTGTGTTCCAAATTATAATGCAAATAACATTTTCTCAGATTCAATTGCAGTCATTGTAATTTTCCAGTCATCAACTATTAGAGTACAATTGAAAGGTTTTTGAACAAACTGCCAACAATAACAGTATATTTAAAAAGAAAAATAAAACACTCAAAATGCACGTTCCAAATTATTATGCACAGCAGAGTTTTCAAACTTTTCATTTTAATAAAGAACAAAAAAATGGTCATTTGTGAAATTATAAGCATTAGCAGGTTATTACAAACTAAAATTAAACCATTTAAATCAAAACTTTATTCTAGGTGATGTTACATTTGCAC
>JAOUQT010000042.1:16767752-16778279 GCA_025769995.1 Xyliphius kryptos | reverse complement strand
AGCAGTTTTGCTCAAAAGATATCAATGCATGTATCAAGAGCCACTTTGGGGTGTTTTGGAGGAGCAAGTCAGGAAACATTTTCCTCCGTAGTGACCTGGCCACTATTCTGCAAGAAGAATGGCTTAAAATCCCTCTGACCACTGTGCAAGACGAATTGAAGCTGTATTGGCCGCAAAAGGAGGCCCTACACCATACTAATAAATTATTGTTATTGTATTAGGTGTTTCAGTTTCATTGTCTAACCCCTGTACATGGGTTCTCTTTCCAGCCGGTGCCCACCCAGCAACTTTGAGAACAGCCCTTGACAAGGCGCCAGTCCTTCATAGGACGCACACATGTACAATCACACATTCTCATGCTAAGGGACAATTAACTAAAACTAGTACATCTGAAGAAAACCCACGTAAACATGGGCAGAACTAGTAAAAAAATTGATATACACAACAAACCTGCAAAAGTTTTGTAGATTCCAATTTTTAGTTTAACTTCACTACTGTGGTTAGTGCTGTGGCCTCACAGCAAGAGGACCCGGGTTCGATCCCCCGATGGGGCACCTGCTTTAACTTTCTTCATTCTAGGAACTTGTAAGCAGCCCGTGTCCCACACCTTTTGTTTGGAGCGGGTAAGGGGAGGCTCAGGAAATATCCATTCATGCCAAAGATGTTCTTACGGGTTGAGATCAGGACCCTGTCAAGTCAATTTCTTCCACACCAAACTCGCTCATCCATGTTTTTATGGGCCTTGACAAACGGGCGCAGCCCAACTCCTGAAAACATCATACCATAATCCCTCGCCACCAAACTTTACACTTGGCACAATGTAATCAGACAATTACTGTTACCCTGGCAATTGTTAAACCTGGATGTATCCGTCAGATGGTTCCATGCGATTCCCCGCTCCAGAGAACACGTCTTAATGCATCTTACATTTTGCATTGCTCTTGTTGCTTACAAATAGCTGCTCAGCCGTAACCCATTCTATTTAGATCTATGCACATTGTTTTTAAGGTACTCTAAAAGCCAGATGATGTTTGGGCATCAGAGATGGTGACATCTGGGCATTATGTTCCTCAGAATATACTGCAATATCTTTGTGGCAGAGTTGCGGTCTTTCCCAATCGCTTCCACTTTATAATACCACTGGCATTTGACTAGAATATTTAGTAGCGAGAAAACTTCATGACTGGACTTGATTAACTATCACTATCCGTGTAACACGTTGGAAATCACTGAGCCCTTGAAAGAGATATATATATATATATCTCTCTCCTTTCACAGATTTTTTTTTATACACCTGTAGCCATGGAAGTCAGTGAAACACCTGTATTCAATGATTTTGATGTGCCATTTGTCAATATACAGGTGCTGGTCATAAAATTGGAATATCATAAATTTATATTTCCATTCAATATGGAATTTATAATTGAATTCAAAAAGTCTCTTTTTAAATTATACATATTTGTTACACAGAGACTGATATTTCAAGTGTATTTAATTTAATTTATAACTGAAAACTAAAAAAATCCAAATTCGGCATCTCAGAATATTATTATTTTACTAAAGACCAAGACTAAGGGTTTTTAGAAGTGTTGGCCAACTGGAAATTTTATACATGAAAAGTAAAAGCATGTATAGCACTCAATACTTAGCTGGGGCTTGTTTTTCCTGAATTACTACAGCACTGTGGCATGGCATGAAGTCAATCAGTATGTGGCACTGCTTAGGTTGCTTCGATAGTGGCCTTCAGCTCTTTTGCATTGCTGGCATATTGCATCCTTCTCACAATACCATATAACTTCTGTAGATTTCCAATTAATAACATGGTCATTAAACCAGGTACTGGTAGCTTTGGCAATGTTTGCAGGTGCCAAGTCCTGTTGGAAAAGGATATCTGCATTTCCCTAATGTTAGTCAGTGCTCTAAAACTTCCTGGTATATGGCTGTGTTGACTTTACACTTCAGAAAAGACAGTGGACCAACACCAGCAGATGACATGGCTGCCCAAACCATCACTGACTGTGAAAACTTTAAACTAGACTTCAAGCTTCTCTTCAAGGAAATGCAAAATTGACTTTCATAAGAAAATATATCCTTGGACCACTCTGCAGTTGTCCAGACCTGGTTTAATGTCTTTAGGAGCTTATAATGCTGTCTTTTTGGTTTGAGTGGCTTGACACATGGAATGTGACAGATGAAACCCATGTCTTGCATACATCTGTTCTTGGTGGACTTATTTACAATCCTCTTCAGGGTGCTTTTACACTTATTCCCCCTCCTACATCTTTTCCTTCCCTTCGCCTCTGTATTAATGTTCTTGGAACTCGGAGCTCTGTGAACAGCCAGCCTCTTTAGAAGTGATATTTTGTGTCCTGCCCTGCTTGTGCAAGGTTCGTCATTTGTACGTACACCTATCAAGTCAGCTGTCTTCCCTATGATTATGGAGCCTACAGAAGTAGACTGAGACCATTTAAAGGCCTTTGCATGAGTTACTTAGCTAATTCGAGTGTGGCACCAGGTGTACTCAATAATGAACCTTTTCACATATTTTAATTTTCTGTGATACTTAATTTGTTTTTTTTTTTTGTTTTTTTAATTTGTTGTCTGTTATAATGATCAAATTAATACAAACACTTTAAATATCAGTCTGTGTGTAATGAATGTGTATAATATACAAGTTTCACTTTTTAAGTGGAATTATAAAAAAAATCAACTTTTTTATGGTATTCTAATTTTATGGCCGTCTTATGTGGCTTTATGCCAGTAGAGAGGTTTAACATAAAGGTCAAAAAATACTATTTTAAGGCTTCTTTGGCTTTCTGTAGGTGCCTGGTGGAATCATTGAAGACTCCTGTGTGCTGAAGGGGGTGATGGTTAATAAAGATGTAACGCACCCCCGCATGCGCCGCCTCATCAAAAACCCTCGCATTGTGCTCCTTGACTGCTCCCTAGAGTACAAGAAGGGTGAAAGCCAGGTAAGACAGAGGAGGAAAATGATATACATTTAAATTTATAGACACAACTCCAAATTTTATTGGATATCACTGTCCCCAGACGGATATAGAAATTTCTCGTGAAGAAGACTTTGCTAGAATCCTGCAGATGGAGGAAGAATACATCCAGCAGATCTGTGAAGATATAATCCGCCTCAAACCTGACCTGATCTTTACAGAGAAGGGGATCTCTGGTACACACTCATGCACATGTTCTGCATTGTAAACAAAATGGAATCCTCTAGCACCTTTGTGTGATTAATTTCCCGTGTACCTTTCCTGCATTAGATCTTGCTCAGCACTATCTGATGAAAGCCAACATAACTGCAATTCGTCGCGTCCGCAAAACAGACAACAACCGCATCGCCAGGTACGACTGGAGTTAAACAAAAATGAGGAAATGATCACCACAGCAAGTTGGCAGTCATATGGTTTTTGTAAATTATTTCTTACTTTGTATAATTCTTTTGGTAGATTAAACCATAGATTTTGTTACCAATCCACATAAAACCTGACATGGTGAAAGGTGATGTTTGTGTCCCTAGCTGAGTGTTGAGCAATTTTCCAGGGTCCCCTGTAGTGGTTCAGGCTCGAACATTTTTTGGGCAACAGCTTTTTGGGCAACGGTTTCCTCCTTCAGGACAAAAACATGCATGCGAGGTGAACTGGAGATGCCAGATTGCCTTGTAATCTTGTGTACGAGAATAAGCTTATGATTGATGTAACTTCCTGTCATGAAATAGCCATTGATGCTGAAAATATGTTAACTAAATAAATGATTATCGAGTCATCTTTTAAGAGGTGTAGTACCGTGACTAAATAACAATGTTCTAGCAACTTGACCAGTGTCTTGTGCTGTAAAGAAGATCTACTGAATTTTGTTCATAGATGCCTTAAATGACGTGCTTCAATTTTTAATTTGCAGAGCATGTGGTGCACGCATTGCCAGCAGGACAGATGAGTTGCGTGAGGAAGATGTGGGAACGGGGGCAGGCCTGTTTGAGGTTAAGAAAATCGGTGATGAGTATTTTACATTTGTCACAGAGTGCAAAGACCCCAAAGCTTGCACTATCCTGCTGAGAGGAGCCAGCAAGGAGATCCTGGCGGTAAGAGACTTTAGATATGAGATTTGTATGCTCATTCAGTCACTTTACAAAAGTTGATGTAGTGTCTTATTAAGCTATTATTGTATAGTTTATATCCGGAGACTTAAATATTTAAATAATTAATTATTTCCTCAACAAATTGGTTTCAGACCTTTTTAAATAGATACTTTAAATAGAATGGAAATTTCAGTGGGGAGTTTGCAAGTTCTCCCGTGTTCACTTGGGTTTCCTCCAGGCCCAAAAACATGCATGCTAGGTGAATTGGAGACATTAAATTGTCAGGTCCTAAGTCTGAAAGACCCGTGGCAATATCTCTGAGGTAACTGACGGCCAATCTAGCAGGCTGAATATCTAAATCTGGACGTCTAAATAAGTGTGAGAGTTGTGCAAATCATTCGTTCGAAACACCTTTGTCTCTCACATGATATCATGCCAAGTACATTTTCATAACAAAACATTTTGGAGATGACAGGCTGTTGGGAAATCCTCCTCGTGCTCCCAGTAATGTACTGTGCAGAAAACTATAAGTTTCCAGAGCACATGACAACTCCTGTAGTATGAACAGCACAGTAATCTGACTACACATACCACTAATATTCTAAAATTTGTTTTATTTGTGTACTAGGAGGTAGAGCGTAACCTGCAGGACGCGATGCAGGTGTGCCGTAACGTGCTTTTAGAGCCATGTCTGCTGCCCGGTGGTGGGGCTGTAGAAATGTCTGTATCACACAGGCTGATGGAGCGTTCACGAGCTCTCACTGGCGTCGAGCAGTGGCCGTACCGTGCCGTGGCCCAGGCCCTTGAGGTCATCCCCCGCACGCTCATTCAGAACTGTGGAGCATCTACCATCCGTGTGCTCACCTCTCTTAGGGTGAGTGTAAATGAGTGTTCAGGATTTAGTCTTACTAATTTATATAGTTTGTCTATGTTTTCATTCTGTGTGGCATGTTGGCTGGTTTTCTTATTTACCAATTTTAACTCTGGTAACTGTTTAGGCAAAGCACACTCATGAGGGCAGCACTTCATGGGGTGTTAATGGAGAGACGGGTACTTTGGCAGACATGGTTGAGTTGGGAATTTGGGAGCCGCTGGCTGTCAAAGCCCAGACATACAAGACGGCAGTAGAGGTACACAATTAATGCATCCTCTTCTCATTCTGTGTATATTACAAGTTATGTATGGGGACATGGTATACTATTGCACGAATCGCTGCTCTATTTTAAGATTCAGCATAGATTTCATGAAATATCATAATTAAAATTTTGGAAATTTTTTTTACCAGTGCTAAATATTTAGTGATGAAAACTAAATTGTTAGAACAGCTCTTATTTTGTAGCACACTAACAGTAGCACCATGCAGTCATTTTATATCATAGAAAAATTGTTACCAGTAAGCAACACACTTTTTTTTCTCTCCAAATGTCTCGCTTTCACCAGGGGTAACCACACAAAGTTACTTGCATCTGATTAGGCTCATGCTTTACTGCGGAAGTGTAAATTTACCCCATGAAGTTTAAGTACATAACGTGGAATATCAGGTGTAACAGATTTTTTAATAGAGAACTTGTGTTTGATACAAAAGAGCAAATGATAAACAACATTTAAAACAAAAAACAACAGGAGAGAAAAAAATAGAAAAACCTAAAGCTTACTGTGGCACTGGTATTGGTACCCTTTGTAGTAAATCAGTATGGAAATACATTTTGACTCACCTGTACTAAATCACAAATGGGAATCACCTGTGATAAGTTGTCAGTGCCCATAATGAATGATAAATTCAGTGCTTTCAAAAGCCACGTAATTCCCTGTCCATTTGTCACAATGGTGAAGACAAAGGAGCTGTCAGAGGACATCAAAAGTGCTATTATTGGCATTGCTCAGTGTTATAAGTTGTTTGCAAGCATGGAACAGTCAAGGACCGAACGTGAAGTGAAGAGGAAAGTTTGAGATGTCTTTGAAGGTTAGTGCGAATGGTGGGGGAAAAAAAAAACCTGAAGGCCTGAAACAGTCCTGGGAGTACCACACTAAACCAAGCAGAGCTTTAGGGTTAGCAAGAAACCATTGCTGAAGTAAAGACATAAAATGGAACAACTCAGCTTTGCAAAAGAATACCTGGACAAACCACAATACTTCTGGGGAAAATGTTCTGTAAAAAAGGTGAAACAAAAGTAATGTACACCAACAGTTTGTTTACAGATGGCGCAATGAAGCATGTAAGGAAGAGAGCACCCTACCTACAGTTAAGCATAGTGGAGGATCCGTAATGTTGTGGGGCTGTTTTGCTGTGTCTGGACCTCGTCCGTCTCACAGGAATCATGAAATTGGACAATTGAAGAGATTTTAGAGCAAAATGTCCTATTCAGTGTAAGAACTTGGTTTAAGCCAAAGATCACGGGTCCTCTAGCAAGACATGGACCCAAAGCACATATACAAAAGCACACAGGAATGGTTGAAAAGGAAGAAATGGACTGTTTTAAAATGACCAGCAATGAGTCCTGATCTCAGTTCCATTGAAAAACTGTGGGGTGAGCTGAAATCTGCCATTGGGGGGGAAAAGAATCCTGCAAACATTCGAAAGCGTGAACAAACTGCAAGTTGCCAGCTGAGAAGTGCAGGAAACTTATAGATGGCTATGAGAAATGTTTGGAGGCTGTCATCACTGCCAAAGGGTGTGCAACTAAATATTAAGGAGGGGTGCCTTTAATAATGCACATGCCGTTTTATTTTATTTCTTTATTTTTTTGTTTCTTTAAAATGACATGTAAGCTGAAAAAATGTTCCTCCAATTAAGAAATCCCAATAATAATTTGGTACACTTCCATTTATTTCTGAAGATATTGTACAGTATATGCAAAAATGATGGGGTGCCAATAATAGTGAGCAGGACTGTACCTATAATAATTAGCCAAGGATTTTTGTTACTGATATTTCTTTGGTGTAGCTGTCCTTAACAAAAAATACAGACTGGGGCTAACTCCCAAATGGCATTAATTATACGATGCATTTTCACTACACATGGTGTAAACTAGAGCCATCTGTACTTACACAAATTTGAAACAGATTAAGATCCAGTCTCTGGTAATTGTTTTTATAAACTTAAGGGAACACTTGATCAAAATGACATTTTAATCGTAGCACATTTATTCCTAGATAAAGAAACATAAGGGCCAAAACTTGAGTTTATTATTATTATTTTTTTTACTTTTACTTACCGCATTTACCGGACTATAAGCAGCTACTTTTGCCCAACGCTTTTGAATCCTGCGGCATATACTTCTTATTCATCCCATTGGCTCACTTCTGAACTACAGGAAATTAAGGCAACTGGACATGACCGTGAGCAGATTTACAAGGCCTCAAGCTTCACTGTCCACAAGCTGCCCATATTCCATCATTACTAAAAACTTCCTTAATCAGACCACTTCTCAAAAAAAATGGCACCCTACATCAGATCGATTCATCTCCCATAACCAGCATTTTAGCAATTAAAACTTCTTTCTCTTTCCTAGATCTAAGCTCTGCACCATGGGCCTGCCGCACCTCATTTGTGGAATGCTTTCCCTGACCATTTGTGGGCACCATAGACAATTGAATTTTAAAACATTTTTAAAAATGATAATTAAAAATTATTTTAGCTGAACTTATTATTCCTAATCACTTAGTTAGCTTATTGATTATTTATTTTGATGATTTTATTCTTGCCTTTTTGAGATTTCTTATTTATTAAAAGGTTTAGGAAACGTTTTTTAATAAGTATCATTTAAATAGTGTCAAGATGATAAAATTCATTTTGTCAGACCTAATGGAAAATTGTAACATTGTGTAATTATTTTTTAAATATTTTTTTTTAATTGAATTATTGTCTATCTTGTGCCACAGTTCCATCAATCCTCTTTTTCACTATGTTCCTGCTTACTGTTATTGACTAATCTCTACTGTCTTTCAGACGGCCATCCTACTTCTCCGTATCGATGACATCGTGTCTGGGCACAAAAAGAAGGGAGAGGAGAAAGCAATGGGAGCACCAGAGGCTGAGTAAAAAAAAAAGTGAAGAAAAGCAAGTGTGTCATAAAATCACCAAGAATTGTAGAATAGTTAGCAGTGATTTCCTAAAGTCTCAAGCTCTTAAACACATTTTCAGGCTTTTATTCAACCATAAAGCCATGCATATGTAAACATTTTCTTTGGGTCTTTGCTGTCGAGCCCTGTGTGAAGAATAATTAAACAGACCTTTAGATATGTCTTTGTCTGTGTATATTCACTCTGATGATTACTCTATAGTTATGTGCTAGAATTATTGCTTAACACTTGCTACTATGATAAATCCATTTTCTCCTAAGCCGGTTATATTCCCTCCTCTAACCAGTATAAATAAAAAATGTTTTCACATTCCGTCAAGAATTGCACAGTTTAGATATCTTACAATTAAATATTCAGGGTTTATGGTGTATCCCACCGAATGCAAAAAAAAGATATTTGAGAGAACTGAAACAGAAAAATATAAAACAAGTTTATGTCCGTAACAATAGTGTAACTCAATTTGTAACATGAACTTTCTTGGCAGTGTCAGAGGTCAAACGTTTCCTGCAAATCTTCATTGGAAATATCACACACTGTAGCTGGTACACATCTGTCTAGAGTTGTCACAATACTAGAAAATACATCTTTGATACAATACTTTTGTATTGTAAATCAATTCTAATTGATTTAGAATCTGTATCCGCTTCGAATCCAAAGAATTGTTACACAGCACTTCTGCTGCTTTTTCTCCAACAAGATGGTCTGCGAACACACTGCTTTCATGTTAGCTTCCACTTATTACAAACCACAGCCTGGACGTATTTAAAACGGTGCATTTAATATGAATAAAAATCCATACTGAGATTCTAGCTTCTTGAATAATTTGTGTTAGTATTATACTTAAGGTAAGATGTACATTTACTTTTTGTAAAATTGTGCATTCAAATTACATTTTATAATGGGGCAAAAGTATTTAGTCAGCCACTGCTTGTGCAAGTTCTAATTAGAAAGATGAAGGAGGACTGTAATTTTCATCATGGGTAAATACAGGAAATCACATTGTAGGGTATTCTATTTATAGATTATGGTGGAAAATAAGTTTAGGTCCGTAACAATAGTTTAACTCAATTTGTAACATGAACTTTCTTGGCAATGGTCAAAAAGGTCAAACGTTTCCTGCAAATCTTTGGTATAAATCTGGTATTTTGGCCCATTCCTCCATGCAAATCTTCTCTAGAGCAATGATGTTTTGGGGCTGTCACAGCAACACTAACCCACTGAATATTTCTGGAGGGAATTGAAAGTCAAAGTATGGAGACCTGCTAGGCCACTTCAGGTCTTTGAAATGGCTTTTGCTGAGCCACTCCCTGGTTTCCAGAGTGGTGAATTTTGGAATTACTGTCATGCTGGAAGAGCCAGCCAGGCTCCATCTTCAATGCTCTCACTCTTGAACCACTGACTCCAGCCGCAGTCCACTTGTGAATCTCCCCCAAATTTTTGAATGGCCTTTTCTTGACAATCCTTTCATGACTGTGGTTATCCCAGTTGCATGTGCAAATTTCTACCACAATTTTTTCCCCTTCCACTCATCTTTACATTAATATGCTTGTATACAGCACTCTGTGAACAGCCAGCTTCTTTAGCAATGACCTTTTGTGGCATACCCTCCATGTGGAGTGTGTCAATGACTGCCACTGTCTTCCCTATGATAAAGTAACTTACAAACCCGGCCTAAAAGTACATTTAAAATGCTTAGCAAGCCTTTGGGGGTGTTTTGTGCTAAATATTTTAATTTTCTGATAATGAATGTGTTTTCATTGGCTGTAAACAATAATCAGCAACAATAACAGAAATAAACACTTGAAATGGATCTGTTTATAATGAATCTACAGGTCATAAAATTAGAATATCATAAAGGTTGCTTTATTATTTGTAGTTCCATTCAAAAAGTGAAACTTGTCTATTATTTACATTCGTTACACACAGACTGATATTTCTTGATTTGATGATTATAACTGACAACTAAAAAAAAAACTAAATTCAGTATCTCACCAATACAAAAAAAAAAAGAATTTTAGATACTAGCCAGCACCTGTATGTATTGTACTCTATTGAGTTACTTAAATAAAAACTTTGATATTCAAAATTATTAAGATGCACCTGCATGTCTTCCAAATCTTCTTCTAAATGCTCCAACAGTTGATTTATTCACAACAACCTGCTTGCCCACTGTAAAATCACTATTTTCAGCCTGGCGCAGGTTTATATATATTTTTTTTTTCCTTGTTGTCCTTCGACAGTTCTTTGGTCTGGACATGGTTGAGTTTGGAGTTGGACTGTTTAAGGCTATGGACCGGTGTCTTTTAGAAAGCTAACGAGGTCAAACAGGTGCCACAAATACAGGTAAACAG
>JAOUQT010000042.1:16720628-16744589 GCA_025769995.1 Xyliphius kryptos | reverse complement strand
AGATCATTCTGATGCTTAGATAAGATAAGCCTTTATTAGCCCCACATTGGAAAATTTGTATGCTCAGCCAAGGGACAGCAATTTAAAGGTTTTACGTTTTTACACCTAGATAGAAAAAGCTATCAGTATATACAAAATATAAATGTAAGATGTACATGACAGTTTATAATGAACAATACAAAAGCACCATAAAATATGATGGCACAGCAACAAGTATTGCACATAAAATGACATATTACTCACAATTATGGCAGGCAAGACATCATTAGCATTGCTTATGGTCTATTTAGTTAAACTGTAGTCTAAAGTTATGCTTTTTATAAATAATCCTTCAATATTTTGAACAATTAAAATGTTTTATTGTTGTGCTCATAATCTTGTGTGGAGCCATTTATTTAATAAATGTAGTGCCTGTATTAAGTTGTGGAAATTGTGTTTTGGCAAATATCACCGTGACCAGTGGCTGTTTGTGTGTATTGAAGCAGGACTGGATTGCCCTTGTTAAAGCAGCCAAAAGTAAAGGTGGGTGTAGGCCTCGCACCAGTGCCAACAGCAGCAAGGAAAAAGATATTAGAACAGAGCAGAGTGATGAGGATAACAACGCTGACTCTGACAGACTAGGTATTAATGATTCCATAACTTCATTTGTTTTTGCAGCTTCTATTTTAAATAAAAATATTTCAAATAAAAAAGTAATTTAAAAAGCCCTGGAATTTCCTTAAATTCTGAAGACTAATTTCTTTTGCTAATTTGGTTACTGCAGTCATTGCTTTTTTCACAAACAAGCTACCTCTATTACACATTCAACACCAAACTATTTTCACGAACCCAGAGTCAGGGTCTCACAGTAGCCAAAAATGCACATGGATTGTGAGAAATTTCAGACTCCCACCTGTCAGACCCAGACAATCATTAGACTAATATCTATTGGCTGTCCTAAAAGTCACCACTAAATGACCTTATGCAATTTGCATAATTGTTCATTTGGGTGTGTTTGAAGCTGTAGAATAAAGGAGTAATGTTGTGGGAGAGATAAAACTTATAGTAGTAAATAAGTAAATTACCCAAGCTATGTGAAAACTATAAATAAACCATTATTTTCTATGTTTTTATAAATCCTGTCCATAGAGTATGGAATATTGAACATTTAGAGTGGTGGTTGTCATGGCAATAGAACTCAATAAGAATGTCAGATTATTGTGTTCAAATGAAGCTCAAGTTAAGATACAGAATGCTCTAGCAAAGTTGCCTGAAGATCGTTTATGATTCCACAAATTTCAGGTAAAAGAAATGTATTTTGACACTGAAATGTTTTTACTGAGATATAATGTTGGTTTGATTATGTAGGCAGTGTTGGCCAAACTACTTATTAAACGTAGCGAGCCTTAGCCTCAGCTTAGTGAATTGACAATAAATGAAGCTTCACTACACAAAAGCTACAACCCATAGAAATATAGCAAACAACGTTACAAATGTGGCAAAAAATAAGTTCCTTCATATTGTACCAACCTAATGCCAGATCAGAGCAAAATGACAGATACACTGTTTGAAGCAATTAATGGAGAAGAACAGATGGCCCAACACACAAAACATCTAGATGTAATTCAGTTTGACAAGCTGGAGCTTATTGATAAAACCACCTATGTAATTGCTGATCTAATTTCACTATTATGATGACTACCAATAAACATTAAAAAACACTTTATTCAGATGGTGAATAACTCATAGATGGGCTAGAACCACCACATTTTTAGGTGTTCTCCTGTAACAGGGCTTATGGCAGAACCCACTGCTCGTTAATGACAAACCGAAGAGAACAAGTGTTCACCAGAAAAAGTTGCTAGATTTGTTGCCAGTCATTTTTAACTCACTAGAGGGTTTGAAAACCCACTAAATATAGCGACAGTCACTTAGTTGACAAAACTGGGTCAGGGTGAAAGTTTGCTAGCATTTTGTACTTTCAGTTTTGTTATGTTATTGAATGTAATCATGCCTTATTTTGATTCCTCTTTTCTGCTGTTAGAACTTTACAGGCTCATCTGGTAATCGCTTACACTGTACTTAGCATCAAAGTATACAAAGTATAGTTACTAAAAAAAAAACATAATGTAATATAATGGGAGTAGTATGTGAAACCAACAGAGTTAATGTACAAATTTACCCCTTATAGCTGTTGCTGAGTTGTGTACAAATTATTTATCAATAGCATCTGTTTGGGTACCCCCACTAAACCTTAGTCCTCACTATATTTCATCCTATTAAACAAAAAATACTGGTGTGTCCTTTAGGGATTCATGCAGTTTACCTGTTTGTTTTTTATTAGTGTCTTCTGATGATGAAGAATGTAAACCTTCTCAAGAGGAGCCTGAAGTAGCCAATATAAGAAGAAGAAAAAGTAGACAAGGTGGTTTTAGCAACGTGAAACGAACTCGCCTTAACAAAGCTTTAGGTAATTTTCCCTTCTCCAGTATTTCCCACCAAAATCCTGTTATCTAAAATGCTATCAACTGAACCTGTAATTTATGATTTAACACAATAGTTCATTATAAAAAAAAGTTTTGCATTTTCATTTTAGCGTGTCCCAAAACTGAGAGTGAGTCCAAAGAAGACCTTCCTCTAACTTCACAACAGGTACACTGACCAGTGACCAGTGTGCTTTGTTTGTATACATTGTTTAATTTCCTTTAATACAGCTGATATTGTAACGTTCAGGTTGTCACTGGTTTGTTTTAACAATGCTTTGCTGTGTTTTTATCCAAGGATACTTCAGAAGCTTGTATTAGTAAAGATGGAGTGACATCAGCTGTTACCCAGCAGCCTTCTGTGTCTCTGTGCAACACGTCCCCTGCAAGCTCGCGGTCCAGTAGAATAAAGCATGATTCAGGAGAATCCAACGTTAGCAGCTTGAGCACAAGTACAGCAGCAGAGACTAAACCCTCAACAAGCTTTATTAATACTCTCCCAGATACGCCGACAGGTAGGTCAGTCATATTGTTTTTGATTGAACGGGGATGTTAATATTGCACCCCAATATTGCACCCATATTTATTCAATCCAAAGAGAATTTGTGAGGTTAGACACTGATTTTGGATAAAGAAGGTCTTCAAATTTCTGTTCTGTTCATCCTACACTGTGTCCCAAATTATTATGCAAATAATATTTTCTCAATTTCCAAAATTACTGAATTGCAGTTATTGTAATTTTCCAGTCATCAACTCTTAGTGCAATTGAAAGGTTTTTAAACAAACTGCCAATGATAACATTATATTTAAAAAAAAAAAAAAAAAAACACTAAAAATGCACGTTAAATTATTATGCACAGCAGAGTTTTCATTTTTATAAAGTCATTTGTGATATTATAAGCATTAGTAGGTTATTACAAACCGAAATAAAACCGTTTTCAAGTCAAATTTTTATTCTAGGTGATGTTACATTTGCAAATAGTACCCCTTGTTCGAAAAGAGTTTCTGAACTCTCTCGCCCATTAAATTTATCAGGTTTTGGATGGTATCTGCTTCAATTGTTTTGAATGAGTAAAGAATACCCTCCCATAGCTGTTGCTTAGATGTTCTCAATGGGGTTGAGGTCATGGGAGCATGGGGACCACACCATAATTTTGTCCCCTTTTATGCCCATTGCTGCCAGAGATGCAGAGGTGTTCTTTGCAGCATGCATTATTGTGCATTATCATGCATGAGAATGATTTTGCTGCAGAATGCACTGTACTTCTTGAACCATGGCAGGAAGTGCTGTTTGAGAAACTCCACATACATTATGGAGGTCATCTTTACCACTTCTGGGGTCATAAATGGGCCGACAATCACCCTCCTAATGATTCCAGCCCAATACATTACCCCACCCCCTCCTTGTTGGCACCTTGGCCTTGTTTGCATGTGGTGTCCCATTGACCAGCTATCCTCCACTCCATCCAGTTTTGCACGGCACTCATCGGTGAACAAAACAGTTTTGAAGTCATTCTTCATGTATTGTTTGGCCCACTGGAGCCGTTTCTGCTTGTGTGCAGTGGATAGAGTCGGTCAACAGGATGGCTTACGCACAGCTGCAAGCCTCTGAAGGACCCTGCATCTTTTTGTTCGGGGGACTTTGGAGGCACTAGCAGCTTCAAAAACTTGTCTGCTGCTAGGCAATTTTGCAGCTGCTCTTTTAACCTGACGTGATAGCCTGTTGGAAAGATTCCTCAATTTTCCCTTATCAGCACGCACACGTGTGTGTGCTCTGAATCAGCTATATACTTGATCTTGATGTGATGATCACGATGAAGTGTCTTGGCATTGTTGATTGTAGTCATGCCTTGACCTAAACACTCCACAATTAGTTGCTTCTCAGCAGCCGACACATCCTTTTTCTTTACCATTTTGGCTGAAAATGTAGGCTGGTTAATAATGTGGGACAGACTTCATAAGCAGTCTTGCCTTTAATTGGACACACCTGCCAAACTAATTAGCACAGAGTCTGCAATTGCTTTCAGTGATATAAAGAGCCCTGACACACATCACCATCAGTGAGTTTTACTGACAAACAAAAAAATCTTACCTTATCACTCCTAAACACTTTTTGCATAATAATTTGGAACACAGTGTTGGAACAAGGTGTCTGATGGGCTTATTGTCAAGCTGTGATGTTTTGTTAACTTACACACCAAACACTCCCAATTATGCATTTAGTAGCAATTGTACAAATTTTTTGAATATTTTACAAGAATAAAAGTGTCAATGACCTTGAAAATGATATTCCTAGCTAATGCTCCAAAGGGATTCTAAAACTTGTGGCAACTGTAGATTTTATTAAGCACAGATGGAGACATGCTAGGTAATAAAGAGATGGACCTTGCTTTGTGCACGGTGGGACAGTCATGTTGGAACCATTCTGGGCTGTTAAAGGTTCATTGTCTTGTACAGAGCAATACAATAAAGTTGAATCAATAAGTACATATATGTCCGAAATGCATGGTTAGGTTTGTCAGTATCTACGCTTGTACAAACAAGACTGAATGAAACGCCTTTAAGAAAAGTGTTCCAGGAGTTGTGTTCATTTTCTGGCTTTTCAGATTGCATGGTTTGTTCAGTGGTCTGTTATTTCCTTCAATAGACAATTGATATGTGCTCTTTCTCACCGTGGCTTTCAAAGAGCTTTAGGTGCCATATATTAGTATACTCATCTACCTTATATAGTGGCTTTGGTCGATTGAAGAAACAATGCAGTCAATTTTCTGTTGTTATTCTGTTGATTATGCTACCTGAATAAACTGGTAGTTCTCATTTCTGTAGTTTATTAGCCACTGCTATCTATTTAATCATAACTTGACAGTAAATTAATGTAAATGCTCTTTAATTCATCTTTACAGAGCAATGTTTTATATTTTTTCATAAAACCAATCCTGCATAGAAATTTAATATTTCATTCTGTATCTCATGTTATGTGATATTGACATTATGGTTAATATCTGTTTTTTTATCGGTTTGTTTGTGTTTGTGAATATAGCTCCTCAGACTTCCCCTCAGAGACGCAGAAGATCTCAGCGTCTAGCTACCTCATTCGACTCAACGTGCCCCCCTTCACCGGACAGCCGAGATTCAAACCCCAACACACCGCAGATGGAGAGTGGTCAGAGGGCTGGTAGGCAAACCAAGTGCACATTGATTGTAATAGTTGAATTGGTAACATACACCATACTGACATTTTGGATTTATTTGTATATTCTATGCTGTCTGTTTAAGGTCTTCCTAATTTATTAGGATTAAAGAGTATAAGTTTTTTTTATTTATTTTGTATTTTTTTTTAGCTTAACATCTTTTTTATTTTCAGATGGTGATAGTAGCTGTGTGGTGAAAGCTGGACCTGCTGAAAGTAAGCCAGTCACAGATCTTCCTGCTGTCGCAATGTCTTTCCCCGAAACTACTCAGTCTCCAGTCACTTACAGTGAAACTAATACTGACCTGGTTCTCATCAGTCAAACGGCAGTGGCCGAGCAACCACAAGCTGTCGCACCAGGTGGGGTTGAACTAATAATGTACTGAAGCGTCAGTGCCATCAGATTACAGAGATGCTGCACTTATAAATATAAATTAAATCTGGTGGATAGTATAAAATATTAATTGACAAATTAATTTTATTAATTCTTATTATGTATTATATAAATTTTAATGGATGAGACATTTTTGTTAAAACAATTTGCTTTAAATTCTAACATATTGTTGATTTAGTATTTAATTTAGTAATTATTTTATTTAGTAATTTAGTATTCCTGCTGATGTTCTGAACATGCTTTTTGCTATATTTTTGAACTTTCTTGTTTTTAACATTTTGGTTGTTTAAAGTCACATTTCAGACTGGTGTTTTTTTGCTTAAACATTTTATGTTGATGAAAATGAGAGGTTAAAGTGATTAAACACTCATGTATATGTACTTTGTGTCTCTGTTTTAAACATTACCTTAATTAGATTTAACTGGGTTTGAGACCCAACTGAGCTGATTAATTTAGTTTCCTGTATGGCTTTAAGATGTCACTTAATAAACAACTGTCTTTGAAAGGATGTAAGCATGTACATGAGACATCTACAGAGCTGTGTGGAAATGAATGAATTAGTAAACCTAATTAATGTAACAATTTTATTAAATGTAAATGTTTAAAAACTTAACACTTAAGTTTACACTTGAATCAAATGTAAAACCATGAAGATTTAAAAAAAAAAAAAAAAAAAAAAAGTTTATCTACCTACTGTCTAACTTTTTATCTACCTAATGGGTTAGGATGTTGATTTCAGATAAATTGATAAATGCCTTCTATTTATGTCTTTAATGAGATGAGATTTGATTTCAGAAAGTTCTGGTGTCGACATATGCCAAAACTCAAAAGACAGTTTTTATTTTAATAGAGTAATTTTAGTTATAGCTTAAAAGGTTATGTGAGCTGGTGGGTTTAATTAGTGTAAGAAAATAGAGCATTTTATTCAGCTTAAAATAATGTCTCGAAGATTGCAGTTTTTTTGAAAAGAGCTTTAAGCTGCATGGCGGTTTTTGCCAAAACATTGACACATTTCCATCTTTTAATTTTTCCCTTTTGTTTTCCATTTGTAGCTTTAGGGACAAAAATGGTTTCTAGGACCTCTAAGGCCAACAGACATGCCAGGGAACCAAGTATGTACAATTTGAGTATTATATTTATATATAACCATGTGGATATATTTTATATGACACATTTAATTAAATGTTTCCTCATAGTCATAAATACCAAGCGATCTGAAGACTCCCTGTCTCCTGGTGAGGACCACAATAAGTTCAAGTGTCAAATTTCTGGCTGCTCCAAAGCCTTCCGGAAAGCCAAGCTGCTGGACTACCATCTGAAGTATTATCACAACAATGATAAAGAGCTAGAAAGTGAAGTGTGCTCACCTGAAAGAGAAGGGCGCACAAGGGCCACATCTACTTCTGTACCCACCAGCACATTATTGGAAATTCCAGAAATCTCCAGCAAGAGGCGCAGGACTGTTTCCTCCTCCTGTAAGTCTGCTCCTTCCACTTCTTGCCTGTCACATTTTAATGCGACACCATTGCTATTTCAGTTCTAGCTACTCTTGTTTTTAATAGGTTTAAAACTGTTTGCAATTTAAGTAGTCTTATAAGCTTGTTAGACGTCAGACCATACGAGGTCATGACTGTCATGGAGTTCTAGCTCGGACTGTGTCGTGTTTTTAAAGTCAATTTGTACAACGAGGCTTTGTCAAAAAATGGGCCCATAGCTGAAGGAATGGTCCGTGCACACTGGATTGCAGCAAAACCTGGGACATGCACACACATCTACCATCTTTTTTAAGAGTATTTTACTTACATTTTACTATATTGTGTCCAGTGAGTTTAATGGCATCCAGTGAGCTCTGATCCCACTGCAGTTTAAATCCATATTTTCAAGAATTCAAAAGTCTGTCACCTTTAATTGCATGTGGACTAAATCGCCTGCTATGTACTAAGTCACACTGTGTGTAATGCATCCACCAATTGTAACTCCTAACTAGATATTTGTATGCGATGTCCATTTTGGCCAAAGGCACAAAAACCAGGCCACATAATGTAAACCCAGCTTAAAAGGCAGGTCGTGTGTGATGCCGTTCATTGTGAAACTGGAATAGTTTATATTGGTTGTATGAAGGTGGTCTTCCCATTTTAAATTTTGTGTATGTTAAATTACATGCTGCAGCTGTGCTTTGACAATGGTCCTAACGTTGCTCTCCTACTTTACAGCTCTATCTCCACAGGGCCACATGTTACAGCTGGACTGCGTTGGCTCCTGTCTAAAGCCACCCAAGTTTTGTAAGAAGAAACGCTCTTCTGCATCTGTTAGCTCGGATAGCACTGAAGTCTCCCTGCCTTCTGTATCCAGAGAGAAGACTTTTGAAGCTCTTAATGACAAGGTCCTAAAGAAGGTCCCTGAGAAGGACAAACACCTGGATACAGGTGTGTGTGTCTCAAACCTGCAGTTTATTATAAGTAAATTAATGAGATCTACTGGCTGAATCCTCAGCTGAATTTAGCCATTTGTAATTGGTGATGTTTTGCAATAATGTAAAGTCAGTGACAGGTTTTAAAAAAATCTTCAAAGATTTTTTTAGCATTTTTTTTTTGCTTTCTCTGATTTTCATTATCAGGCTTTTTTTGGCTTCATGTAAAAAGTTCTATATCCACTTCTATATTCATCCACTCTGGTCTTTTGAAGTTTTTTTTATTTGACTGTGAACGACAGTTTGTGGTTATTGTGCAGAATATCTCAGTAAGCACAAAATCTGATGTATGACATCACAGTGTCAAAAACACTCCTATCAGTATAGTCAAAATAGCCTGCTGTTCCTGCTTCGCTTTAATGATCCATTTCCTAAAGTTTAATAGATATTATATGACATGGATGTTTTCCTTTTAGTTAGCCAAAAATAAAATAAATTTATTGTATTTAATAGGACCATGGCTAAAAGGAAATACTTGTTTGTTCCAGGACATTGTATAAAGGCTGAAAAGAAATTCAAAACCGAAGATAAATGCCAGCTTAGTGGTAATGTTTTTGACCATTTTGTTAGGTTTCATTTCGCACTACATCAGTTGTAATATTGTTCTCTATTCTTTTTTTAGGCAAAAAGAGAGAAAAAGAACATAGAGACAGGAAGGAGAAGGATCATTTTAAGATGAAACAGAAGAAAAAGAAAAAGAAAAAGAAGAAATCCAAACAGCACTGTAGGTCATTTATGCTTCCTTGGTTATTTTGAATAAAATAAAATGTTGAACCAAATAAAAATGTTTTTTAGTTTTTCCTGTGTATCCATAAAGGGATATGGATATAAAGAATCAAGTGAAATGTTTGAATTAGAAAGTTTAAATCATTGAAACCTGATAATGTGTGTGTTTATATTTATAGTTTACGTAGTATTCATTTGTCTTTACGCGATATGGACCAAATACCTAATCATGCATATTAGACATTTCAGATTTTGTATGTGTCCATGCTTTCTTTAGTAAGGTATGCAATAGCATTACAGATCGATGTGTTTTTCTGATCATAAATGATTCATCATTTATACTATTTGTAAAAGTTGCAGTAAGATAATCTTGATGCTATTATTGATGCCTCATAACTCAGTATATGCATTATTTATTATTTTAAATAATGCTTTCAGAGAAGAAAATGCTTTCAGAGGATGCTATCTAAATACTGCAGTTTAGCTGGGTGTTTCTTAATTAACTTGTCTTGTTTCCTCACTTGTAAGTCACCTTGAATAAAACTAATGATGACTTAATGTAAATGTACCATGTTTGTTAGTATAAGAGAAATGAGCATCTCCAGTTTAATTAAGCAAAAATTTCCTTAGGTTATTCTGACCTGGAGGATGGATCTGGGTCCTTTTTGGAGAGAATGTCTTATCACTATACTACTAGCTCTTTTTCAAAACATTCAAGCTTCCAGACACCTCGTGCCATACTGTCAGTTGATCTCACAGGAGAGAGTGAGTACAAAAATGTATTAGTTTGATCTTAAACTTTAAAACTTTAAAAGCTGAGGAAAAACTACAAGAAAGTTTTATAGAATGTTGTAAATTAGAAAAAAATGTTTTTAATAAATATTGTTAATACTTTTACTAATGGGTAAAAATGTTTTTGAATGAAAGAAATGCATGAAATTAATTGGCAACCAAATAGAAATCACATGTTAAATATCACTTTGATAATATTATCTAACATTACTTGTATATTTATCAATCAGATAAATTCCTTTATTATGCTCAATTAAATACTGGTTCTATACTTTATACACCTATGATTTTTTTTTTTTTTTTTATATATCACATTTAACCGTTAAACAATATTCCAAAACACCAACACAGCACGCCATCCTGCTTGTTCTTTACTTCTTTCCTGTCTTGCCAGATTTGTCAGACGTTGACTTTCTGGAGGACTCGACGACAGAGTCTCTACTCTTCAGTGGCGATGAATATCCTCAAGATTTGGACTCTCCTATGATGGATGACTTTCCAGATGAGGAGGATGACTCAACAAATGAGATTGTTCGTTGCATTTGTGAAATGGATGAGGAAAATGGCTTCATGATTCAGGTTTTTACTGTTTTGTTTTTGATCATTTATAAAAAATTGTTGTTATTAACAACTTATTGCGAGGCTTCAATTAATTTTGGGGGTCTGGGTTTTCATAATTACTTGACTTAGATAAGTTGAAGATGGTTGTAATTACACATACAGCCACCAGAAAAAAGTCAATCTATTAAATATAATAAAGAACAGATATGACCTCAATAATAATGAGTATTGTAAATGTGGTGTTTATGAAATGTCCAAATGTTGGGGGGAGGGGGGGATTGTGTAGCTAAATAAAATAAGGAAAGTCAGCAAAAAAGAAAGTAGATTAGCAGTTAAAATTACTAGTACAATTGCGGCCGATGCCGTAAGATTTAAAATGTGAAATTATTTAACATTTGGTCCATTGTATCCGCATTTAGCCAGTATGCACAGAGGAGGATGCCAAAAGGTGTTTAAACAAACAGTTGCAGAACTTTTTATGGCATTTAACTGCAGAGTTAATTTAAGGTTCTTGAAATGGCTTTCAGAGCCGGTTAGTTAAAATGGAAGTTGCAGACTCACAATGAAGGCATCGGGATTTAACACTGGCCATTTATTTATTTTTTGATAGATACTTTATCCCGAAGGTAAATTTAGAACACAGTTCTTTGCATTGTAGAAAGGTTTCATAAAGTTTTTTTTGGTTGGTTCTGCAGTTTGAATAAAGAGCCTTGTTCTAATGTTACACATGATCACTAGAGGGAGATTTAGGTTCAAATATTACCGCTCTTCAGTTTCACACCAAAAACTTTTTTTTTCTTCTTTTTTTTAAACCAAAACTGAAGGTCAAAACTAACTTTACAAAATTCAGTTAATTGTGATCATGTGAACTGTCTTCATTTTATATTAGTGGTTACCAGTTATACTTTTCATTTACAATATATGACAATTATGGTTCTCTTTTTCAGTGTGAAGAATGTATGTGTTGGCAGCACAGTGTGTGTATGGGACTGTTGGAGGATAGTATTCCAGATCACTATATATGTTACATTTGCAGAGACCCGCCAGGTAAATAAGACTGATGGGGAAGATTTTTAGCATTTAAGATTGTGTTTTGAACTATATGTGAGACTTTTGTGAAATGAATAAACATGGAATAAAAAAAATGCATTCTTAACTCACAAATATGTTTGTTCATCAGGACAGAGATGGAGTGCCAAATATCGTCATGATAAAGACTGGTTATATAAGGGTCATATGTATGGCTTATCTGTAGTAAAGGAGAATTACTCACACCAAAACTCCAAGAAGATAATCACTACCCACCAGTTACTGGGTGATGTTTACAGTGTTAAAAAGGTGCTACATGGACTACAGCTAAAGATGGACATCTTACAGTAAGAACTGCAAAAAAAAATCCAAGATTTTATTTCTCAAAAGTAAGTGTATATATGGATGCCATGAGTTTATTAAATGCCTCCTCTCTGTATGTACACAACCTTTTCTAAAGGAACAAACACAATCCCAGTTTGCACTTGTGGGCTCGCTCCTGGGTGAACTCAGATGAAAATCAGCCTATGGGTGGTGTTCCAGATTGCATCCTGTTTCAGCAGTGTGCCAACCAGAACTTTAATTCCGAGACCTACATCACCAGCGAGCATAGTTACCAAAAGCCTTCTGGTGCAGGTCAACATAAACAGGAGCAGGGCTCTCAGACACTGCAATTTATACCAAAGGAGGAGGAGGTAGCTCATTTCAGTTTTTTTTATTTAAATAAATTAATTTATCTTGTTTATTTAGGTGCTCATCTTGTGGTTTATTGCTGGCACAAATAACTTTATAATTTCATATTATGTATCTGTATAGACACAGCAGTCATTGATCTGTAAGCTTTAACTTACTGCTTAGATGCACCTTGTAATTATTTTATTACAGATTACAATCTAGTTTCTTCATACTTTTTTTTTTCTTTTCTTTAGTTTACCCCAGCTATTATTTGAGTGGTGAGTGATTCTGCAGTGGCATTGATGTGATTAGTCATTAATACTGGCAAAACAACATTGTTGTAATAAATAATGATTAATGTGATTAGTGTCTGGTGCTGGTAATAGTGGATCAAACACAACAGTGCTGCTGGAGTTTTCAAACACCTCAGTCAAACTGCTGGACTAAAAATAATCCACCCACCAAAAATGTCCAGTTACCAGACTTCTATATGTAGCTTCCTATAAGCACTTAGGATTAGACAATAACTGATAGAAACTATGCAGTAACAACTCCAACAGCCCAGCAGTTGCTCTGTCTGCCGTCGACTACCACTGCTATGTACATTAATACACCACCACTATGTCAGCGTCACTTCAGTGCTAAGAATCAACCACTACTCAAATGTACCGCTTATCATCTATCTATTGTGGTCCTGACCCTTAAAGAACAAAGTATAGGGGACTATTTAAAGTATGTTGAAAAACACAATAAAAACTAATTGATGAACTACAAAGTGTATCTTTAATGCATTGTCTATTAAATTTCATATAATGAGACACATTTTTTTAATCTTTATTAAGATACAGAAACAACTTTTCCACATTACATGTTTGTAAAAATGTTTTTAATTCCTTCCCCAAACTTTATATTATTTAGATATTTTTTGCCCGCACAGTAGGTACCACTGCCACTGCACATATCTTGACTGCTCCCGAAGCTCAGTTACATCATCTTCAAATATTCTGGCTGTTAAATTATTTATTCTAAATAATTTCTCCCACTAAAATTACAAGCAAACTTTGATAGGTGGATAGCTTTATTTTTCCATTTTAAATATGCAGCCGCTAATGTTTACCTCTATTCAACCGGAATAACCAGTCGTATATTTTAACCTTGTGACAAGAAGAGGTAAATATTACCACAATTGATTTCTCAGCCTAATCTTCGATGTTTATCATATTGAAACTGAAAATCTCAGTGCAAACTTCCATCTTGCATTAATGCTTGTGATGCATTTCAGTAAACTAACAAAAACATTCTTTTTGTTAACTAATTAAAAAGCCTCTTGTGAAAACACTATACATTCTGATGCTATTTTTGTGTTTACACAGCTGAGCAATACGATTTCAGTGCTGTCTGGCTGTGTGAATGAAAGTGGCTCAGGGCAGGTGGAACAGACCAGAAATTGTTTGCAGTGGCAGATGAATTTGCTCACACACATCGAGGACGCTCAGAACCAAGTAGCCTGCCGAATGGACCTCATTGAGAAAGAGCTGGATGGTAAGTAACCAAAATGCACAGTGATGATCATGTAAAAAAAAATAACTTACATAAACCTGAACAACATTTTATTTTGTTTAGGCTTGGAATAAATATTCTGGTTTTGTGAAACATTAATTCATTATTCTCCCCTTAATCCACTTATGAGGGTCCCGGTGAGGTTCCGCATTCCCATCCAGGGGAGAACGTTTCGGGCACAGGATAGATACACCCAGGACAGGGTGCCAATCTATCGCTGGGCACACACTCACTCACATAGCCACAAACACACAATTTGGAGCATTCAGTTTATCTTGAATCCATATTTTTGAACTGTGGGTGGAAACCTGAGAACTTAGAGGAAACCCACATGACACGGGGAGAACATGGAAACTCCTCCCAGATCAGGATTCAAACCGGTAATCCCCAGTGCTAAGAGGCGAACTTGCTAACCACTAAGCCACCGTGTTGCCCGTTTTTAGAAACATCTATTTTTTTTATATTGGCATGTCTTTTATTGGCTGCCATATTTGAGCAGGGTGCTGGTAAAGTCATATGATTGGTTGAGCATGTTTTTCAATGACTATTCTGGAGAACTCATTTTGTTTTACCAATATTACATTAGTGTAAGTTTCCTATTTTAGCTTGATGAATTTATAATGTCTTTGGTGACAAACTGTTGTTTATTTAACTTAATATACTTTCTTTTTTTTTTTAACATTGCAGTGTTGGAGAGCTGGCTGGATTTTACCGGAGAGTTGGAGCCTCCAGATCCTCTAGCCAGATTGCCTCAGCTTAAGTGCCGAATCAAACAGCTGCTGACAGACTTGGGGAAAGTACAGCAGATGAGTGCACTGTGCTCTGTTTGAACAAATCCACAGTGAGAGCAGACATTTTAGGTGCTGTTTGTGTGGATCTGTATCTTTAAGGCACAACAGCACATACTTGCAAAACAAAAAACACTGCACATTGTTATAGAAGGGGTTTTGGAAAGTGTAAAGATTCTCCTTGCCAAGCGTGTTTTTGCCCTAAACTGTGGCAGGTGAGTAAGACGAGCTGGAGCTGCACTCATTATTGAACTTTTCTTGAAATTAGAATTGAATTGCTTGCTGTTATCTGCAGGCTTCTTGTGGTTATAGACCGTTTCAACATTAATTTATCTTGAAATGTCACTTTTACCTTATGCAATCAAGTAATAAGAAATAATTAGACTTTAAAACAATTGGCATGCTCCTTTTGTTAAAATTCTAGCTGACAGTGTTGTTTTGGAAATTAGCACAGGAAATGTGCTGCAACAGCACTTAACTGTTCAAGTAAAAAACTTGCCTAAAGGAAAGGACATGCGAAAGAATACATCTTATTTAATACAGAGATGATGATGTTTCTAAAAGTAACCAGTTTTAAATGATTTGGTGCAAAGTATAAAAAAAGCAGTTAAAGATAATCAATGAATACACTATATGAACAGAGGTATTAAAACATTACTGGCGCACTTAAGACAGTCAATTTAATTTTGCCCCTGTAACAGCTTTCACGCTTTTGGATTTCTACAAAAATTTCATTTGTGAAGTCAAACACAATTCCCATTCTGGTTTATTCCAAAAAGTTTGAATAAGGTGTGAAATAACGTGACTGGAACACACAGAACCCAAGCTGTTCATGTGCATTCCATTCAAGCAATGGGACTGAAATAAACTGAATTGAATTATTTGAAGTTGTGTACCAATACTTTTGTCCTTATAGTGTCTCATTGGATGGCATAAGTACACATTGAAAATGAAAGCTTCATAAAAACAATTACACAGATCTCTTTAAACAAATCTTTTAATATCAGTTTCCATATCCATCCATTTACCATTGAAATTTGGTAAATCTATAATTAAATAAGTTTCCACTGAGCTACCCTCTACTCAGATTTTAGAATAAATGAGGTGCAGTTTGAATCCCCTCTGCTGTTTTTAAGTTCGCTTTGGCAGCTCACCATTCAGTGAAACAATACTGAAGTTTTGGAATGATCTCCGTGTTTTTCTGCAGCACAATCTGTTTTAACAGTAGTTTTTGTTAGGCCTGGCAGCTAATCCAGGGTAAGTGGATGCACACCTCACCGTATCCGTTCTAAACTTATTGTCCGGGTTGAGTTGTTATGAGTGAAGTGATCAAGTGCAGATTCTGACAATGTATATACTGTTTGTACTGTAAAGAGGAGGAAAGAAACTAAGGAATAGTAGGGCAATATATACTTGAACTTGTGTGTTTATTCAACATTTATATTAATCTGTATAGAAGACTTTAGAACTGAAGTGGATTTTGATAAAATATCAGCTGTACAAATAAAGAGTTTATTTAAGATCTGCAACTAACTTGATGTACTGCAATAAAAATATTGATTATTTCCTATAGTGTCTCATTTGTACGTTTTTTATTTATTAATAAGGTAGAGACAGAAAGGCTGATCAGTCAGCCGTAGTGCCCATAAGAGCCAGTGCAAGTTAAAGGGATAAAAGCTGTAGAATGTCATGGGAATTTTTTTATTATTGCATAAAAATGCCCAATTAAGAGATTATGCATTTTACATTTAATTACCAGGAATTTTTCATTTAATTTATGTCTACAACAGTGGTGATTTCTTTGTGTTATTAATTATTGCTACTAATAGACTCTTTAGCTAACAACTAGTTTCAAAACAGTCAATTGACAAACAACATGAAGACAGCATGGATCCAGTGCTACCTACCTCAGAGAACATGAAGCATTCATCTGAAGTCATCAAAACCACCATACTGTTTCAGGTGGGGCATGATGCAATTTATTGGGCTAGTATTGTCATGTACCAAACTTGCAGGACATTATATATGTAAGCACTCTGCAAATGCCATTATATAGTGGAGGAAATGAGTATTTGATCCCCCACTGATTTTTAAAGTTTGTACTCTGACAAATTAAAACGTTTTAATTTTTATGGTATCTTCATTTTAACTGAGTGATGAAATATCAAAAAGAAAATCTAGAAAATTAAATATGCAAAATTAAAAACAAATTACATTTCATTGAGGAAAATAAGTATTTGATGCCCTAATCTCCATCGGCTACAAATTATTTTTTTAAATATTTTCTTTTACTCTTTTTTTATGTACTTTTTTTATTGCACTATTTTTATTAATATTCCTCTTAATGCACTATTTAAATTATTTTAATGACTTTAACTATTATTAACTGCTTTTTAACTAATTTTTAAAGCACTTTGAATTGCTTCTCTATGAAAGGTGCTCTATAAATAAACTTCCCTTGCCTTACAGAACCATAAGAAAGAAGCTGGATGAGAAGGTGACCACTGTTTGTGCAATTATTTGGAAGTGGAAGAAGTACAACCTTACTGTCAATCAACCTAGGCCTGGAGCTCCATGCAAGATATAACCTCATGAAGTCTTATTGATCATGGGAAAGGTTAAAGATCAGCCAAGAACTACATGGGGGTGCTGGTTAATGATCTTAAAGCACCTGGGACCACAGTCTCCAAAAAAAACCATATTGGTAATACACTGAAATGTAATGGTTTAAAATTCTGCAGTGCACGCTAAGACTCATGTTCAGGCCCGACTCAAGTTTGCCAATGAATATTTTAATGACTCAGAGAGATGGGGAGAAGATGCTGTGGTCAGATGAGACTAAAATTAAGCTCTTTGGCCGCAACTTAACGTGTTTGGAGGAAGAAAAACAGAAAATTTTAACCTAAGAACTATCCGGGGGGCACAGGCTAATTTCACCACATCTACGGAAAGATTAACAGGGCCATGTATTGCAAAATCCATAAACAAAAACATACATCCAAGGAAACAAAGTAGTGGCTCCATAAGAAGCATATAAAAGTCATGGAAGGGCACAGCCAGTCTCCTGGAGTCAATCCCATAGTAAATCTATAGAGAGGGTGGAAGCTTTGCATTTCCAAATGCATGCCTTAAAACCTTGAAGATTATCAGCAGAGAAGTGGGCCAAAATTACTCCTAGTGTGTGCAAACCTTATAAAAAAAAACTACAAGAACAGTCTGACTGCTGTGCTTGCCAAAAAGGTTTTTGTCAGCAAGTATTAATTGATGTTTTACTAGGGGGTCAAATACTTATTTCCTTCATTAAAATTAAAATTCTTTTTTTCCCCCCTCATTTCATGTATTGTTCTCAGTTTTTCTGTTAATGTTCTGTCACTGTTAAAATAAGGCTGGTAAAAAAAAAAAAAAAAAATTACAAGGCGTACAGTTTTTATTTTTTTTATATTAAAACTTTAAGTTGGGGTCAGTGGGGGATCAAATACTTATTTCCACTCACTTGTTTTTAAGTTTGTAGGATGTGTGTGTAGGTATACAAATTCTAATCATGCAAAACGGCTCCAAAAGCTATTTTTTTGTGACTAAATTGAAAATACGTAAAGTTTCAGGCCTGACTGCTTACTTTATAGTGCTTTATCTTTTTCCACTCACTTGAAAATTCTTTGACCAGGTTTAAGATGTTTGTTTCTAGATGAATGACGTCACGAACTCTTGAACTGTCATACGACAATGACAGTGCAGATTCATATGGTGTGTGTATATATAGCTGTTTTCCTGCTAAATATCCTATTGTGTGTTCTGTACCATGGTGCAAGGCACATGTACAGGCAATATGACCTTTTTCCGCTTTGTAGTTGTACTGCTGTTTAAATGTTTCACGCATGGAAAAATTTCAGGTAAGACCATGTAGAGTACATGTCCTTGTGTCTCATTCAAACTATTTAAGAATAAATTTGGTTATCTTAAAATTATTATAAATTCAATTGTCATTGTGAATGTGCCATAGAGTACCAGCTGGAATCGGAGGCTAGAAGTCCGTGTGAGCTGAGTAGAGCTATTGGAGCAGCGCAACAACATGAGCATATCCCCCAGTGCTCAGAGGACGGTCGTTTCAGGTACTCAGAACAGTACATTTAAATGCTGGCACAGGTCACGGGATACCAGGGTTGATTCATGGACAGGATGTGTGGTTATACCTTGTATGGAAATTAGGAGTTAATTTATTCATTTAACAGTAGATGTATACAGTTATGTAGTAAAACATAACTTTATAAGATTTACAAACATTAATGCTTTCATTTTGTTAGTTATTTGTAAGAAAATTTCATACAGGTGGAAACCAAAAGCCATTATCACCAAGTTGCTCAGTAACGTTCTGTTTATTGAATGTGAGAATCTCATCTGTGGGAAAATAAATGCTCTAGCTACATTATCCTTGTAAATGGCGTGCGTTGGGTGGGTAGAGGTGGTTGGAGGAGTTTTTTAGATATATAAGTGGAGCAAACAGTTTATTATCATATAATTTAAACTCCCAATAAAAGCAATTGAAGAGCCATTGAACTCAATCTTTGAGGTATTCCAACCAAAGCATATCAACTTCAAGATCTGTCTGAACATGTAAAAAAACAAATGTAAGTTGAAGTTTAATAACCTTATTAGTATATGCGCAAAATCAAGTTTATCACTGAAATATTACTATTGTTCCATCTGGATTAAAATTGCCATCGCCTATTACCGATGTTCATTTAATCAATTTCTATGGTTCCTTCTGTCTGTGGTAAGCTCGAGGAATCGGACGCAGAAAACATGCAGAAGCACGCCTTTATACGTGTTGTCTTGCTAAGTGCCTCTCATTTCTACCTGTTGTCTGTTCCATTTGCACAACAGCAAGTGAAATTGATTCACAATCAGTGTTGCTTCCTAACTAGACAGGTTGATTTCACAGAAGTGTGTTCCCTTTATTTTTTTTTGAGCATTGTATATTGCTATTTGTGATTCCACATTAGAGTGGTAGCTCAATGGTTAGGGTGTTGGGCTAACAATCTAAGAAATGTGGGTTCAAATCCCTGTTCCATTGAATTTACCAATGTGGGTCCTTGCTCTTGAGATTAAAACTCTAAACCTGTTCCTCTCATCTTGCTGGGTCTATTACTTAGTACACCAGAAGTTTATTTCATTACAATCCAAATTTTGTAATGCCAATTTTTGTGCCTCTGATTTTAATTGGTTTTACATTTTTGAAGCTTTAAAATGACATACCTTTTTCTAAAGACAGCTTCCCCTCTTTGTGTTTCATTTTGCATTAGTCTCTTTACATTTTAAGAAATGTTTTTTCTTACAATTTTTTTTCATAATTGAACTAATGCATAACTTTTTGTTTGTATTTCAGATGAGCTCCACCTCCTAAATTGAATTCATTTTCACCATGTCATTATTGACACATACACTGGCCTGCCTGTTTGGCATTGGCTCATGGGTAGCCATAAACGGGATGTGGGTGGAGCTTCCACTGATTGTCCCTGAAATTCCTGAAGGCTGGCTTCTGCCCTCTTACCTCACTGTTATCATTCAGTTGGCCAACATCGGCCCTCTGTTCATCACGCTAATGCACCGCTTCAAACCAGGAGCACTTAATGAGAGGCCCATTATCTACTTTATTGTAGTTGTGGGTGCACTAGCCACCTTCCTTTTGGCCTTTTTTTGGAAGTTCACTCTGGTTTTGCAGGGTTCAAAACACAGTGTGGCTCTGCTTGCTCTCAGTTTTCTCCTTTCTGTAGTGGATTGCACATCATCGGTCACCTTTTTGCCTTTTATGATGGCTCTTCAGCCTCAGTACCTCACCACCTATTTTGTTGGTGAGGGGTTAAGTGGTCTGGTTCCTGCTCTGGTGGCACTGATTCAGGGTGTTGGCATGGTGCAATGCAAGAATGCAACAGTTAATTCCAGTTTTAGTATGGAGAACTCCACCTGGATGATGAGTGACAAACTGGAGGCACATTACCAGCCAGCTAATTTTTCTGTTCAGGTCTTTTTTCTTTTACTTAGTGCAATGATGGTAGTTTGCCTTGGAGCTTTTTTAATGCTTAACTACCATCCTGCTGTGGCACAAGAACGTAAGAATGACTACACTAACTGTGCCATGCACAAAGAAAAGACTGAAATCAGGCTTTCAGTGCAAAACCATGCTGTAGAGCAGACACCCATGCTTGAACATCCAGAGGGTCCTGAGATTGAACTTCGCAGCAATTTTGGAAAAGGCACCTATAGCACCACAGAGGTGATCTTCATTTTTGTGGTCCTGGCCTGGGTCAATGCTTTAACCAATGCAGTGCTTCCTTCAGTACAATCTTTTTCAAGTCTGCCATATGGCAACCAGGCCTATCACCTGGCAACTGTCATGGCAGCTGTGGCTAACCCTGTGGCTTGTTTTATCGCCATGTTTGTGCCGATTAGGTAAAACACATTTACATGCATGATATTTTTATAACAGCTGTAGGTTTAATTTATTTTTCAGTCTTGTCAATCTTCTTTTGGCTTATTTATCCTCAGGTCCCTCGTGCTGATGGGAGTTCTTACAGTAACTGGTACAGGGTTTGGGGCTTACATAATGGCCATGGCAGTATTGAGCCCCTGTCCCTTACTAGTATATCATGATTTGGGACCTGCACATATAGTGAGTTTCATACAACATATATTCTTTACCCACCTTTTGACATTACTGTTTGAGATAAATACACTCCTTTTAGTAAAAAGGGAACACTTAAACAACACAATGTAACTCCAAGTAAACCACACTTCTGTGAAACCAACCTGTCCAGTTAGGAAGCAACACTGATTGTGAATCAGTTTCACTTGCTGTTGTGCGAATGGAACAGACAACAGGTAGAAATTAGAGGCACTTAACAAGACCCCCCTATAAAGGGGAGCTTCTGCAGGTGGTGACCACACCCCTTTTCTCAGTTCTCATCCTTTCTGCCTGATGTTTTGGTCACTTTTGCATTTGGTCAGTTCTCTCACCATAGACCCAGCCCTATCCGATCCGATTTAGGTGACCAAGCAACAAAAAAAAGGTCTCAAAAGCATTTTAAGAAAATAAATGAACAAACTCACATCATTAATGCCTTTTCCTCCGGCTCCAACCTTCTGCTCTTTCAAAGTCTGAAACAAAGTGAAACATCTCTTTAACATCCTGATAACAGGGTTATGGAACACCAAACAAATCGATGGAGAATGTTTACCAAATGTCTGAAGTCGGCCACCATGCCACCGTTCATGCTGTCGGACATATTAAGGGCTTTCGTACTAGTTCCCAGAACATTAAATCTGCGGTACCTACAACAAAACCTCGTTCTATTAAACGCATGCATGGAACATGAATAGAGTTATTTCGTTTAAAATGGGTTCTCTCTTACCCTTTTATATTCGGAGCATCCCTTAAACACAATGAAACACAGGTGACATTAATAACATTTTACTTACAATTACATCACATTTAGATGAAACAGTTATTTACAAAGTGGAAATTAATTAATTATTGATTTGCATGATGCTGCTGGAGGTACTGGGACTCAAAACCTCAGGTTTCTGGTATTTTTACGATTCAGTTTGGAAGAGATCACCAGTTTTTTAAATATTGTTATTGATTACTGTCATTTTTTATTGTACTTTCCATGGGAATGGGAGGCGGAGCCAGGGAATGGGAGGCGGAGCCAAGGAATTGAGAAGAGACATTGTGTGTCAAGTGCACGGTTACCGGACCCGACCACATAAGACAGAAAAGCACAAGAGATTTTTTTTTCATTTTAAGAACATTACACATGCAATAATTTTAAAAGGCAAATGGCAAAAAGAGAGGGGGGGTCCTCGAGCAGCATATGTACCATACTGAGACACTAGGGGCGCCCCGGTCCACCTAAAACCCTCAGGTTGAGTACCGCCTGCGAAGTCTGTGGCGCAGCTGTTAATGTAAAGGAAAGCACAGCCTCAGCCCTCTAGGATCAATATACAGACGGCTTACTGCAGGACAGAGAGTGCCAAGTCTAACAAATGTAAAAAAGGCTAAAGGCAAACAAAGCTAAAAATAACGAGAGGTGCAGACTGAACATGCAAAATATGGACACGCCTTTTTTAGGAGCTCATAATCAAATTGTAATGTCCAAGCTCTGAGCTCTGCAGAAGAAGATGAAGAAGCAGAAGCAGCAAGGAGAAGAAGAAGAAGCAGAAGAAGATGAAAAAGCAGAAGCAGCAGCAGAGAAAGAAGCAAATGAAGAAGACTTTTTTTACTTTTGAAACCGCTTTATTTTAACCAAAATTACATTCCTATATCCAGTTAGAAGAAGCAAAGAAGCAACAGAAGAAGCAAAGAAGCAGCAGCAGCGGAAGAAGCAGCAGCAGAAGAAGAAGAAGCAGCAGAAGAAGAAGCAGCAGAAGAAGAAGCAGAAGAACAAGAAGCAGCAAAAGAAAAAGAAGCAGCAGAAGAAGCAGCAGAGAAGAAGCAGCAGAAGAACAAGAAGCAGCAGAAGAAGAAGCAGCAGAAGAAGAAGCAGAAGAACAAGAAGCAGCAGAAGAAGAAGCAGCAGCAGAAGAAGCAGAAGAAGAAGCAGAAGAACAAGAAGCAGAAGCAGAGAAGAAGAAGCAGCAGAAGAAGAAGAAGAAGCGGAAGAAGAAGCAGCAGCAGAAGAAGAAGAAGCAGAAGAAGAAGAAGCAGCAGCAGAAGAAGAAGAAGAAGAAGAAGCAGCAGCAGAAGAAGAAGAAGAAGAAGAAGCAGAGAAGAAGCCGCAGAAGAAGAAGAAGAAGCAGAGAAGAAGAAGAAGCAGAGAAGAAGCAGCAGAAGAAGAAGAAAAGAAGCAGAAGCAGAGAAGAAGAAGAAGAAGCAGAAGAAGAAGCAGAAGAACAAGAAGCAGAAGCAGCAGAAGAAGAAGAAGCAGAGAAAAAGCAGAAGCAGAGAAGAAGAAGAAGAAGCAGCAGAGAAGAAGCCGCAGAAGAAGAAGAAGCAGAGAAGAAGAAGCAGAACAAGAAGCAGCAGAAGAATCAAAGCAAACCAAAGCTTGGGTCCCTAATAATATAATTAAGGTTGGGCAGCACGGTGGCGTAGTGTTTAGCACATTCTCCTCTCAGCGCTGGGAATCCAGAGTCTAATCCCATCTGGGTGGAGCGTCCATGTTCTCCACGTGTCCTTGAGATTTCTCCGGGTTCTCTGGTTTCCACAGTCCAAAAACATGGCTTCTATGTGATTGGCTGCTCTAAATTGTGCCTATATTTGTGCCCAGCGATGGATTGACGCCTAGTCCAACCCCCAAGACCCAGACACCCCCCCCCCC